>CAUYON010129229.1:0-30922 GCA_963573935.1 Arctocebus calabarensis
CTGCATTCAACTCCACCCAGGTAAATACAAAAAATGTGAAGTCTCCATCTTTTTAAGGCTGAATAGTGTTCCATGGTATACGTACCCCACAATTTACTAGTCCATTCATGGGTTGACGGGCACTTGGGTTGATTCTACACCTGGGCAATTGCGAATTGAGCTTCAATAAACATTCTAGTGCAAATATCCTTATGGTAAAATTATTTCTTGTATTCAGGGGTATGTTTTTGAGATTCACCAACATTGTGTCAATTATCTGTCCTTAAAAGTTTCGCTTAGCTCTTAAGGTGTACTAGACATGCTTGCTTTTTTACTGTGTTTCTGTTCATTCCCATTTCTGCAGACTTTGTGGGTCTTGGTCCTGTGGTGGTTGTTTCCTTGTGAGTTGGGGAAGCTCTGTTCTCTGGCCCTTTATATGTGGGCATTTTTTGAGGCCTAGTTTGTTGGGCATTACTCTGGAGAAAACTTGGATTTGTTCCTGCCATGTTCCTGCCAACTTCCTGATTAGTTACCAGGAAGGGACCACTTAAACAGCTGGCTTAGGTCGATTTATTTATTTTTAGCCCTTCAGGTATAGTGAATGGATTCTGACTCCAAACCAAAGTTAGACGTGTGAGCCTAAGTTCACAGGGAGACCTGCCAAAAAATCCCTTGGTCTCTCCTCCGTGGGATGGTGACTTTTTTGTCGTGGTTTTGTTTTTCTGGTAACAGCTTTATTGAGATATGAGATGATTTTTTTTTTTTTTAAACCTAATGCACTCCCCGAGGGGGGCATCTTTCTGGCTTTGTGCAGGAGGTCCCAACCTAAAAAGCCACCATGCCCAAGTCCCAAGCTCCGTCTTTCCCCTGCCACACATCACAGACCCTTAAAAATAAAGGCTTAATCTACCAGGTGTTAGCAGCTGCTCCCCAAGCAAACACTAGTTCACGGCCCACTTACTGTCTGCTTTTGAATTTTTTGATTGTTTCTGGTCTCTAAGGATTACACTTGCTTTTCCTGCCAGTTCACCCTTGTATTAAAAAAAAAAAAAAAAAAGCTTCTTCAGAAATATTTTATCCAATGTTGTTTTTGTGTGTATGTATGTTATATAGCAAAAAGTTTTTTCCTAAGCATTTATTTTGCTCTCCTCCTGGACCAGGTAAGCAAGCTTTTTATGTGCAGATTTGGAAACAAAACTAGAGTATTTTACAGATGAGGAAACTGAGACTCAGAGAGGATAAACATGTCCCATGTGGCCCAGCTGGCCCACTGTGGACTGAGGGACAGCCCGTGTCTGTAATGGTGACACTTGCTGAAGTCAGCGTCCAGGATGGCTTAGGTTTCATCCAGGTCTCTGGACCAGTAGAGTACTCACATTATTGAGGGGAACTGGTCCCCTGCCAAGGATGTTGCCTGCAGTGCACAGCGACTGCCAGCCTTTGGTTCCAGCACCCAAGCTGGACGTAGAATTAGACTGTCTTGCTGGCTCCTTCGGGAAGCAGAGGCGGCCCCATGAAAAAGTGGCGTTTGCTAAACTGAGTAGCTTTGGGTTATCATAAATGTGCCAGTTTAGGCACAGGAAACACCCCAGTGGAGAAAAACTCGACGGATGGAACATTTTGGGCCATTTGGCTGCGACAGAGGGAGGTTCTTTGAGTGTAGCTTTACAACTGGGCTTCTAAGGTCACCCAGGAATATTCTGCTCTGGGTGCCCTGCATCTGTTTTCTTTTCCCCTCCAGACCCACCCCTAACCCTGTGGGCCTTCTGGCCTCCTCCTGGCCTGGGACCTAACTCCCGGGTTCCAGTCCTGGGTGATGGAGACTGGGGACAGTGTCTGGGCACCTTCATCCCTTCCGCATTACTGGTCCTGGTTACGGGAAGGAGCGTGCCAGGCTCTTTATCCTCTGGGTTGCTCCCTTTTCCTCCGAGGGGTTTTTGTATATTAGTTAGAAAAGAGGTTGAAAGAGTTGGAAGCACAGACACTAACCCCTGTGGAGCATCTGCTGCGTGCCAGGCGCTTGCTTCACAGTAATGAGATAGGAGTTCCTTTATTTTGAGGCACTGTTTCTTTTCTTGAGTGCCATCAGCTTTTCCTTTCATCTTGCATCATTTTTCACCGTGGTGTGTTTCCAGGCAGTGACTTGGGACAGGCAGTGTAGCCTGCTGGGTCAGATAAAGGGCGTGGGGCCAGTTGTGATTAGGTTCAAGTCCCAACTTCCCTACTCTCTACCCGGGAGACTGTGCGGCTCTCTGAGTCTCCGTGTCTCCACTTGCAAAATGGGGACAATAATGTCTTTAGATAGCTTTCTGGAGGGCAGCAGACCCTGTCCGGGCTCCCGGTTTTATTCTCCTGACCTGGCTGGGTGGTCACTGCGGTCAGTCACCATACTCACCACCAGCTCTGCCTGAGAATGTTTTCAAAAGCTGTAAGAAGAATAGTTCAGAGAGTAACAGTCCCAAGAGAGACCCTCATGCAGCGAGGCATGGGCCATGTGGGTAAATCCCCCTCTGGTGCCCTCAGTGGGACCCTTCTGGGCTGTCTTCTGCAGCCTCTCAGTGGGCTCCCAGCTGCCCACACTGGTCCCCTCCTTATTAATGCACGGGGAAGAGACTTTCTTTTGTCTTTGTCTCATTTCCTGCCCTTTCCCTATGCTTCCCAAGGTCACTGTCAAGCAAACACATGCACCTAGATTCTCGTCTCCCGTGGGTCTGGTCTGCATTGCTGGGACTGGGCCCAGCCTCCGTGGGCAGGGAAATGGCCCAGTGCTGAGCACCGTGCCTGGCACGTGGCTGGCCTCAATGGCTGCTCTGTTTCGTTGGCTTCACACTGCACGTCCCCTTGGGGAAGCTCCAAGCTCCGTCCTAGACATAATTTTGTTGCTGGGGTAATGGGACCCTGCACTTACTGGGTAAAAGATGCCGCAGTGAAATCACTCTGCTCATTGTTTTTAAATAGCAGAACCCTTCATCTAATAACATGATCCCACGTGCCATGGCGGGGCTGCCAGAGGGGAAGCTCTGCTTTCTTGACCCATGGATCTTGCTCTGTGCGGCGGCAAAGGCTTTTAACAGTTTTTCTGCGAACGCTTTGGAACCTGCAGGCGGCGGGCCGCAGCCCTCATTGGCAGGCTTTGGCTGCGGGAGTGGGTGGGAACCGTCTGCTTCGCATCCACGTGGACATCTGATCTGGGCAGTGGCTCTGTGGCCTGCCCCTGAATGGACAGAGGTGGTTCTAGCTCAGTGAGCCGTGGTCAGGATGTTTGGCATTAGTCTTCAGCTGGACAGTGGGAACCTGTTCTGCATAGCCGGGCCTTGGTACACGGTGGCCTTGTCCTCTTCTCTGTGACTGGCCACTCGCTGCCATTTATCACCCTCACATCATGCTATGTGCCCTGCACTTCACAACCACCTTTGCAGATGGGGAAAGGGCTTGGAGAGGGGAGTGATTTGAAACCAGGGTGGCTCTGAGGCAGGAGGCGGAGCTCTGGGTGGGCGTGGCTGAGCAGGGGGCGTTCTGGTGGGACAGGTTTCCTTGGGGAGAGGCTGCCAGGGAGCCTCTCCCCAAGGAAGAGGAGGCGGAGGCGGAGCTCCTCCGCAATCAGGGAGGCGGAGCTCTGGGTGGGCGTGGCTGAGCAGGGGTGTTCTGGTGGGACAGGTTTCCTCTCAGGAGCTTGATGTTCAGAGCAGTGGTGGCTGGGTGGGCTTCTTGGGGACTAGTGAGGCAGGGATGTCAATATACGGGGGCGACATGCCCGCTTCCTGTGTGGGTATTTCCTTCTACGCTGAGAGAGGGGAAAGGAAAGGGCCTCTGAGCTCACAGGAATCTGTTCCCAGCTGTGGAAGGCTGTGCCACAGCCCGGGATTTACTGTACTCTGAGCAGAGAGGGTGGGGAGGGAAAGGCCCTTCCAAATCTCAAAGGCATCAGGCCCCCCAGGCCTCCCCCATGTCGGGGTCACGAAGCTGGAGAGTCACCCGGGACTGGGTCAGAACTGAATCCGCCTCTCGGGGGAACGGGCCTAGATCACGGGGTTGTCAAAGTGAACAGAGAAACACTGCAGCTCTTTCTCTGGAGGAAGAAATACTTTAGCCAGTGTGAGTTGTCATTGGTGGCACCTCCTCCTCTTCCTCCTAACGTTTTATGAGCACTTACTGTATACCAGATGCTACCCTAACGCTTAGCCTGTACAATCCGTTTCAAAGCTCACAGCTTCCCTGAGGTTTGACCAGGTTGCTGGCACCTGAGTATGAGTGAGACTAAGGTGCTTCCCCTGGGGGGTGCTGCCAAGCACGGACAAGGCCTGGGTCCCTCGGTTGGCACCTTTGGGCTGTCCGCAGACTGTACCACTATGATGACCCTGGGTAACAGCTATTGTGATTCCCATTGCACAGATGAAGGTGCTAAGACTGAGGCAGTGCGTGCCCAGGGTCACACAGCCAGTGAGCAGCTGAGTCAGGCTTCAAATCAAGACCCGCCTGCGCCCAAAGCTGCTGCAAGTCGCCACGACCCCACATTTATAAGCACGCCATTTCATAAGCACATTTGAGTGCGTTGGGGTGGGGGGAGGTGGATGACGGGTCCATCAATGAAGATGTCTTTCATTAAAACCTTGTAATTATCAGACTTGTGTAAAAAGAAGATAATTTACTATAGTTTTAAACTCATCAGTAGAGGGGAAGAAAAACCCACAACAACTTGTAAATGCCATTAGCTGCTCCCCAACTTTGTTGAATTTAGCTGATGTTTTCCGTGTTGACTTTCCCAGCTATCAGCTTAGCTATATAAATCCAGTTGACGTGTCTTTATTCAGATAAAACTCTAATACTGCAAGTGTAGCAAATTAGATGCAAATGCCCCCTTTTTATTTTAAGTATACTTAAAGCTGCCTTTCCAATGCAAATTTTATAGGAAATCTCAACCAGCTAGGACAGACGTCTTAGCCGTCAGCAGGCAAATGCTTTCATTTTAGTCTCAGGCAGGGGAGCTGCCTGCTTGCTTTCTTTTTGCCCCTGCAGACTGAGATAATTAAAACTACAGAGAAATAGTTTTAAATATACATGATACACACAGTTCCTTAAATTATGGGATAATGCATAAATTCACCCATTACCATATTTGATAGCGGTCTCGCTGACCAAAGCTGGGAGGTGGGGGTGACATGGTTTTCCCCAACAACATGCTTCTCATGTCAACAACCTCCCAGCAACTAGCCCTTCACCTGATGTCCTATGGAGCCCTAGTAAAGGTTCCAAGAGAGGTTGTGAACACGCTCATTAAAAAGGGATTGCCGTGTGTGTGTGTGTGTGTGTGTTTAAAGAAATAAAAATGTTAATGGTAACTTTTTTTTCCCCTTTTTCCCCAGCAGCTCTCTGTCTCCTTGGAATACATATCCATTTCAGCTTTGATTTGTTGAGCTCCCCAAACGAGTTTATCCAAACAATGTGAATTTACTCAGATCTCTCTCAAATCCCACATCTCTTGTGGTTGATAAAGCTGACTTTAGCTAAGAAGGGCTGGATCAGTGTGATTTGAAATTCACATTGAAAATGATAAGGGTTTTGCTGGAAATAATAAGCACAGTCAAACGCTGTCGGGAGGAAACAGTTGAGCACGCAGGGAGAAATTTGGTAAGGCCGTGCCCCGCCTCCTTCTCTTTCTAGAATCAAGGTAGAGAAAAGAGGGGGAAGGTGAGTGGGGCTTTGCTCAGACAGACAGTTAAGCTTTGCCAATGATGAGGATGATAGTTCTAAAGAGCTTTGTGCATTAGCTTTACTCTTTATGATTAGAAAATGGCAGTCATCCCTCGGAGGGTGATGGACGGTCCCCCTCCCCCACCGTCGGGGCCGTTTGGGGTGGCAGTGACCTTCGCCTACCATGATGCCAGACATCAGTTGAAATCTCTCTGTCTCTCTCTCTCCCCTTCCTCTCTCGATTCGTTTTTGAGCACTTCATGTGCTTACATATCTCCTGGGGACAGAGTGAACTGAAGACTCAGGTCTTTCCCTAGTGGGTGTGATGTGAGCAGTCCAGAGCTTCCCGACCTGGGCACAGCCCACCAGTTGTTGCGGGTGTGTATGGGGCAGGGGGGCCAAGCCGTCCTGTGTGCTGTTGGATGTCTAACGTTGTCCCCGGCCTCTACCCACTGGATGCCAGGGGCGCCTCACCCCCAACGCGACACCCAAAGAAGCCCCTGACATTGTGAAATGTCCCACAAGGGGGCAAGGTCACCCTGTGAAGAAGCACGGGCATAGATCTGTCCCTTCAGAGCCTGGCCTCCTCCCTTTCCTTAGAAGGCAGGCTACACATGGGCTCTGCCCGTCCCCTCCTCCCGGCCTCCCTTTGTCTCGGAAGACCCCACTTTCACACGCCCTCCTAAGCAGCTAAGCAACCTTCCTTGGAAATAGGTGGATCAGAGGAGCTTTGCCACTGAGACCTTATTTCCAATTACAGTAATTACTCCTGCCTGTCTTCACTACAGGGCAGTCGGATAAGGCGCCCGGCTTCTCCAGGCTGCCTTACCACACAGTTCCAGCTCTGCCCTGATGAATGACTGTTCCCGATGCTTCCATCCTGCCTCTGTATCCGCCCGTGTGTGAGTGTGTGCGCAGCACAATGGCCCGGCTGGGCTGGGGGTGCAGGGGGGCATTCATTCTTCCCAGTCCTTGTGCCTGAGATGCCTCGCTGCAGGTCGGGGAGGACCCCTGGAGCCATCCGTGTCCCACCCGGCTGAGCACAGAGCTGACCTCTCTCTTCCCCTTGGCTGGGGCCTCCTGTCCCCCCCACCCCCTCCATCTGGGCTGCCTCTCCTGACCCCGTGACTCGGTGTTTCCTAACCAACACGGCTAATAGCCACTGATCACCGAAGGGCAGTTTAAATTCTATTTAGAGTTAAAAAAAAAAAAAAAAAGGAAAAAGGGAGAAAAAGTTCAAAAGCTGCTTCCTGCAAGCCAGAGCAGAAGCAAAGTCCAGCCATTATCTGCAGAAGCAGGGTCGATATTTCAGCACCATCCCCTGCCTGGGTTTTCAAGGAACTTTTTATTATTATTACAGTTAAGCTATTCTGAAGTGGAGCATCATTTATAAAACAAACGGATCCCTTCCAAATAGGTTATTTTCCCGGTTAATGACCGCTTGTCTGCCCTGGGGTCTGTCTGCGTTGCGATTCCAGATGCGAACAGGCACTACCAGCCCAATTATCTTTATTAAGTGTTTTTCCTCCCCCTTTCTGAAAAATGAAATGGCAACCAGCTCCGATGTCCCCTCCGATGGTGCTCTCACCATTTCCTGCGTTCGCCTCATTATGGACAAGAGTGTCCTTTAAGACACAGAGACTAATGAGGCGGTTTTATGAGACTAATACATTTTAAATTTGAACACGGGAGCCAGCATCTCTAATTGTACAATTATACATTCATTTGGCCTCTTTCCCTCTCTCTCCCTTCCTCTCTTTTTGCTTTAAAAGATAACAAACCACAGGTGACTAAAAGTGTGTGAAAAGTCGGAATTTATGTGGTTCTTCAGGGTACTAACTCATGCAAGGGTAGACATTGGTTTTCTCTTGACAGATTTCTTAAGCAGAATTAATTAGCTACTGTTTCAGAGGGAATGGTCATTTAAAAAGAAAATTTTTTTTTTTTTGAGTGAGCAAGGCCGGGAGAGGGTTAAATGATTCCTCATCGCAAACTTCTGTCTTTAGTGTTTTGAGAATGAAAGGAAACTTTAAAATTCTGTGGCCCAGCAGCTGATGAGAGAGAGAGAGGGGGGGTCCTTACTGGTATCTAACAAAAGCCCTCTGCCTCCCCTACCTGACAGGACTTTATCGGGGAGTAATAAATAAGGCTGAATTATTGATGATGAGAACTGCTAATATTATTATGACCTCAATTAAGTGCTTTTTTCAGACACATTAGTAACAAAGGGTCTCCCTTCTTCTGCTTGCTGTTTTTCCCCCCCAGGCCCCACTTTACATTAAAATCTAATTGATCAAACCTATTTGCCATTCTCACAAGAGTGATCACCATAATGGGCCATCTATCAGCACGGCTCCTCATCGGGCTATTAACACCTTTTGTTGCTGGCCCCACTCTGTACCAGCTGAGAGGATCAGAAAGGCTGGGCCTCCAGTCTGCTAGGAGTGTGTGCGTGTGGGGTCTGACTTGTGGTGCCCTTTAATTACCTTCTCTAACACCCTTGCAAAACACACTAGGTATTCCTGCGGTTGGAGGGCAGGACTCCCGTCAGGCAGCCTGGGAGTAAGAAGACGGGGCCTTCTTATCTGGAGCAGAGGCGACGTGCTGGGTGCTGGGCTGCCTCGGCCCCTTCTACTCACCCTTTCCCCTCCCTGCTGGCCTTCACAGGGCCTACTCCGGAGAGTCTGAGGGTCCTGACTTCAAGGAGTTTGGGGCTTGGTGATGGCGTGGGGGTGTGGGAGAGTGGGGGAAAGCCCTGCCAAACTGCAACCAAAAAATAGCCGGGTGTTGTAGCGGGCACTTGTAGTCCCAGGCATTTGGGAGGCTGAGGCAAGAGCTGGACCTAAGCCCAAGAGCTGGAGGTTGCTGTGAGCTGTGACGCAATAGCACTCTGCTGAGGGTGACAAAGTGACACTCTGAATCTAAAAACCAAAACAAAACATGGAACGGGAGGCTGAGGCTGGGCTGAAAATGGAGACCCCTCTTGACCTCCAACCTCCAAGTGGAGGCTTCTCACGACTTTCTGGCTCAGAGAAGGTCCAGGGACGGCCCGTAAGCCCCTTGGAAATGTGTCCAAATTTGGGTTTACATGTTACTTTTCTGGGAGAGGGTTAGAGCTTTGTCAGAGTCCTAAATTTGCCCACGAGCCCGTAGCAGATTAGAAATGTCTGGTTCTCAGGTCTCTGGGTGGGCTTCGCTCCTGGCCCGTTGTCTGAGGTTGGGTCAGACTCTGTCCATCCCTTCTCCCAAAGCCTTTGTCTCCTCTGGTCATTTGGCCAAAATAAAAACTTTCACCTACCTCCTGCTTCCCAAAGTGGTTGTGAGATTGAGCTTTCTGAATTTGTCTAACTCTCCCAGTGGCCCCCACTGCATGTTAGAAGTAATAAGGAAGCAGGAGGTGCTCCGTGTGGGCTGTGTGGCTGCTGTGTGGGAGAAGTCAGGACACGAATGCTCCTCAGGTGGCCTGACACAGCTTGGAACACTATTCTAGGCCATCCTCTGGGCTCACAAATTTCATGTGTACCATGAAAACAGCACCATCCTTTTTCTTCCTGATTATAAATTAATAGATGGCGGAATCAGTCAAAAGGGAGTTACAACTTCTCCAAAACTTATCATTTTGGCTTATCTCAATTTTCATTTTTTTAACTTATGCAGATCAAATAACAGGAAGGTTTCCACAAAGATTTTTTAAAAATTCAGGAATGAAAGTACACGGATTGTTTCTCAGTTTTCTTATCAATCTAGCAACATACCTTCTAAACACCTTTCTGTGGGAATAAGTATTGCTCCACATCAATATTTTAAATAACTGCATAGGATTTAATCGAGCAGATCTACCATAAAGATATTGGCCAATCTCTTCTTGCTAGATGGTTAGGTTGGTCCCACTTTCGACTGTTATAAACAGTGCTGCAATAAATATCCTTATGTAAACATTATGTACTTACCTGATTAGGTGCTTAAGATGGATTTGTAAAAGTAGAATTTCTGGTTAAAGGGTTTGTGTTACATTTTTAAAAAAATTTACAGTCCAGATTAAGAGATAGGATACATCATTTATACAACCTTTAAGTGTCATAAAAGAACATTTTCTGTCAAACATCTATCCGAGGTGAGGACTTTTTAAGAGGGGAGAGTTGATTTACTTAAGGGCTGAGTCTCTGAGTTTTCTCTTGGAAGAAACTAGAACAAATAGGCTTAGTTTTCTACCCAGGGGTGGGAGAAGCAGGGACAAATCTTTTGCCTCTTCTGAAGCCACATGGTGGGGTGTGGTGCCTCACGCCTGTCATCCCAGTGCTTTGGGAGGCCAAGGTATTGCTCAAAGTGAGGAATTCAAGACCAGCCTGGGCCATATAGTGAGATACCATCTCTATAAAACATTAAAGAAAAAATTCATCATCCCTTTCAATAAGCAGATCACTTCCAGGTCAGTAAAGAGGCTACAAGGCTGGCAGCTATAATGGCCTTGTCCCAGCTTGTCCCCAACTCAGACTTAGCTCTGATTCTGCTAGTTACACTTCAAGCGTCCAGACAGGGGTCTGTCTGCCCATGGCTCCTTGAGAGGTGGGGGAAGCGGGGAGGCTGTATGATCAGGAGCATCAGCCACAAAGCGCGGTGTGTCCATTTAGCAATGGCTGCCTGGTGGCTTCTCAACCTGTGTTGTCTTAATTCAAGTTGTCATTCATAGACCAACAGAAAAGTAAAATCAATAAATGGTGAAAATGGGCTTTAAAGGCAAACGAAAGTCACAGAGGAGGGAGGGAAACGGTTGCCTCAACGGGTTATATTTTTCCTTCCTATTTAGAATGGCAGGACCCGGGATCTGTGCTGAAAACAAAGGCAGGGAGAAGACAAGTGAATTTCTCTCTGAAGGATGTACAGAGTGTCCATCGGGTAAAACCTCGGGCCTGGGCCATCATTCTCTTGGGCTGCAGAAAATGATGAGAATCATTGTATTTGAAATGGGTCTGTATTTGTCCTAATAGGCATCTTTGAGATATCTAATTGCTGCTAATTGCTGTGTTACTTCCATCAAGTTGATGCACTTCTCTGGGCCTCACACAATTTTCTCTGGGCTGGAGAAAGGACTCAGGCAAGATGCAGTGATTTTCAGACATTCTCTGGTGAGAAATCACGGCGGAAGTGCCTCAGGCAGCAGCAGGAAGCAGGTCTGGTGGTAAAGGCTTCTGGCCCTGCAGCCGCGCCTTGACAGAGCGGCCCCCAGCTCCTGCCAAAGATTTCATCTGAACTTAGAATTTCATGGCAGAGAGAAATGTTTGAAAAACATCACCAAAAGAGAAGGTTTCCAAGTTTCCTTCCGCTTCCGAGGGGCTCTGAACATCTGTTGCATGTCTACAAGTTATTCCTGAAAACCCAGCTTGGACTAATTCCACCTTCTTCCTGTTAGCACAGAACTGACAAAAGGCCCAGGTGGGCCAAGGAGAGCTGGTTTCAGCCATTCCTGGAAAAACTGAAGGCGTCCTTTGTGACATAGGGGAGACGCATTCTCCATCTCATGGGCACGGTCATCAGAAAGGCAACCAGGGGAAGCACATGCCCAACCAGGAATGATATTAAGTGAAGAAAAACAACAAAAATATGCTAATCCTGTCTGGGTGGCAGGGAGACCCCATGACCCAATCTCTGTGGCAAAGCTAGCTTATTATTTGTTGTGTCTCTTTTGAAGAAACCAGACCTTCTGAGCATCGGCACCCAAAGGGTGTCCTGGAAGGAGAAAGGAGGAAAAGTCTTGATCAGCAAACACAGTGCTCACTATTTTTCTCTACCGAAGTCACTGCAAACCCCCCCAAATCAAAATAAGATGCGGGCTCATCCCGCAGATCAAGATGGGTCCCCCACCTCCTGCGAGTGGGGTCCATCCTACTTAGAAATTCTGGGGTTTTTGAGAATCAGACTGATTTGCTCAGGCCAAATACGGAAAACCATGAAGGGTTACTAAAAAACTCATAGGCAGGAGGGGAGTCCGAAATAGAAATGCCAGCTTATCTGTTTTTAGAACGTACAAAATGAGCCAAGACTTGGGGAAATGTTTCTAAGAAATGTAGCTCTGGAAACTGACTTGAGGCTGGAGAGCTGGTTGTGACTCGGAACTGGGTTGGGGAGGCAAGAATTTCCTTAGCTTGCTGGTGAACAGGGCCCTGGGGCTCTGACAGTGCGGATGGTCTCCTCCAGAGCAGCACCAAGGGCACCCCATCTACCTTCACAATAAGCAGCTGGTACCCAGAGGGTCTGAGGCTGCCATATTTACTTGGCCTCTGAAAGAGGGTGGACCAAGGGGTGAGAGGAACAGCCTCCCTCTGTATAATGGCTTAGCTCAGCAGCCTGGGATGTTGGGGTGATCCAAATGCAAAGATTGCCCTGCCACTCTGTTGTTCCTACAATTCGGTGTGATGAGGTCTTGTCAAAAGGGGCAGCCACCTCACACCCATCACAATAGCTCCTAACCATTAGTAGGAGCTAGCCTTGAACCCTACGCTGTTCAAAACCCTTGACATGGGATTCAATCTTCTGACCCACCCAATTATTACTCCCATTTCACAGATGAACACATTGAGGTTCAAAGAAGTGATGGTTGTAAAACCAGGATTTGATCGTGACTTTGGAGTCTGGGTGTGTGAACCAAGAGACTATTTTGTCTCTGAAACCACCACACTCCATCTACATATAAAGGAAGGGGGAGAGAGAAGCCTGGGACCTTTGATACTTCACCTTGGCCATTATCAGTTCCCATTTCTCTGGGGTCCTTGAGAATCATACACTGAGAACAGGCAGGGGATTGCTGTATTCAGGGCTGTGACTTCTGCCCCAATTCGGTATCCTGCTGGAGATTGGCAGGACCCTGTGGCGCACCCTTTTGGGCCAGGTCATGGGAAAGGCAACAGAGAGGTGAGTTCTTGGTAGCCGAGATGCCCTTCCGGGGGACAGAGGGCGCTGTTACTGGTGCAGGGGGAGAAACAACCCCTCTCAGGAGAACATAGTCCGCTCCTGTGACTCATCAGACACCTCCCCCCTCTGAGGACCTGGTCCCCTGAAATGTCCTACAGTCTGACTGGGGAGGAAGAGGCCTGCGCCCAGCCATCTCCTCTGGGGAGAAACCTCTCTCTCTACCTGGACATTGGTGGCCAAGCTCAGTTTCCAAGGTGGCCATGAGGACAGCTGTCAATAACCGAGGGAAACGCAGAGCCCTGGCTGTGATGTTTTATTTTTCGAGTTGCAGAACCCTGTTTATTTTATGTGACATTCTCTTCCTTCCCCTTACCGTGACAGAGTGTTCTGTGGCGTATGTTATGATCTTTAATTAAAGGGGACTTAATTTAGTTTTGAGGCTTCCTTTGTTCATTGGCGACACCCCAGGGTGTCTTAAAACCAGGTTTTGGAATCATTACCGTGGAAGCCTGGCGTGGAAGGCAGACTCACTCCCACAGATGGATTCTGGTTGCGGGAATATGAGGGCCTGTCCTTCCTTTTCCCCGCCTCACTCCCTACCTCCCCGAGCCTGACCTTTTCCAGGTTTTTGCTCCTTGCCTTGGGATTTTCTGCCCTTCTTCCAGCAACGCAGACCCTGCAGGTCCCGTGAATGGACCACAGGCCAAAATGATGTTTGAGAAGGGGATGGACCATTTAGATGACAAATGGGCTTCCAGGACACTGTCAGAAAGTCCAGGCGGCGAGGACTATTAATGGTCACGTGGAGGCAGCCGCATCTGTGATGCCAGAGCGGGTCGGTGGGTCCCCACTGCTGTGTTTACCACTCCTTAATGCGGCATTGTTTACTCACAATTAAACCCTTTACCATTAATTTAACTTTCAGATGCTGAAATTGGTCACACAGCCTCGAGTCCCAGGGCCTGGACAGATGTGTTCTATACACTTGTTTAAACACGGCGCTCATTAGGAGGTAATGCATGTATAGCGAGTTGATTACACCACAAAGCAGGATGCTTTATCATGGGGGCCTCTCAGGAGGCGGCGGGAGGGGCGGTCAGCTGCCGCTGTCACTCTTCCCCCCTCGGATCCTGAGTGACGGCTCAGCCCGCCACCTCCTCCCGGCCTGCTCGGAAGTACACAGCTTCCCGTCAGAGCGCCGCCGAGCTGCCTGGGAGGAGGTATTAATTGTTGTCAGCCTCCATTTCACACCCCAGATAACAAACGAGAGCCACCCTGGCAGTGTTTAAGGAAGATAAACACGTGGCCCGAGCCCCTGCAATTAAACACGCTTGCATATTTAACTGAGATGTTTCCTGTAAAAAAAAAAAGCAGGGCCACCCTGAGCACATCAGGGGGCATGAAGTGGCCCCTTCCAGATGCCAAGAGTGGCGTCCTGTGTGTGTCCCAGAGCTGCCCACCCCGCTGTGGCTCAGAAACCGTGGCACCTCTTGGTGAACCACATTTCTCCATTCTGCTGTGAACAGATGTCAGGATTCAGTGGGATGTGGGGAGGGGAGAACCTCTCTTATTTCTGACCTTGTAGAAAAAAGGTAGAATGGAACAGGGGCTAAAAGATTCTAGAACAGTGTTTTCCCACTCTTTTCTTTATCTCCCGGCACACTTGAACCTGTGGTTAAATTTCCACGGCACAGATTATGTGAATCCAAAAAAAAAGGGGGGGGGGATGGAAGAATATACTTACTGTGCTTTGAACGTCTTTGGAAAATAATTTAATTAATGATCTTTAAACATTTTCATGGCACACCAGTTGAAAATCACTGGCCTGGAGCCGAGTTACCTGAGTACAAATTCCAGATCCGCCTCCCTAACAGTGACACTTGGGACAGGCCGCCTCTTTGGTCCTCAGTTTATTCATCCTGTTGTCGTGAAGATTAAACGAGACTTACATTTGTGACACTGTGCCTGACCCATGGTAGATGGTTAGAAAATATTAGCTATTAGTGATGGTCAAGTTGGTTAGCAGATTTCACTTGTCCCTTTTAGTAAACAGGTTGTGTGTTCGCTACTCTCCTCCACAGCACCGTGGAGGTAGCATCTGATATGCTCATTGTAGGATTTGTTCTTAAGTGTTTTTGCTTCAGGGCAGATTCAGCAGACCCAAGAATGGGACAGATTTCCACCTTCTGTATAGTTCTAGGTATTTCTGCCCCAAACCTGTCAGAATTGAATCTGCCAAACAGCCTCATTAGCTTCTGGAATTGTTGCTGTTGTACTTCTTTTAACTTGACCTTGCAGCAAAGTCCTGAAGCCGTCAGCCGGTAGCAACTGTCCCTCTGTTCCTTGCCTTGGGTGAGCCCCAACCCTGTTCAGAACCTGAAGTTTAAACTGTGCGGAGATGAGGCAGCTGGGATGGAAGTTCCCTGGTCACTTTGTCTTCAATGGGCGTGACAGGGCCTTTGCACGCACTGTGGGCTCTGCTCAGGTTGGCACGCTTCCCCGCACCCCAGATCAGTCTTCCACCCCTGGGTCCCTCCAGACCCCCCAGGCTGGGGAAGGTCTCTCTGTTTTCGACCCTCTCTTCTTTTCAAGTTCTCTCAAAACGTTCACGATCTGAGTCATTATCTGTTTAATCTCCATCCACCCAATGGGGAGGGGGTGGTGTCTGTCTGGGGCGCCACGTAGCCCCCACACCTAGGATGAAGACGCTCCAAAGCTGTTCGTGACGTTCCAGTGAATCAGTGGAACGAGTCAGACCACCGTCCTTGGGGACCTGGAGGGAGGGAATGTCCCCTCAGTCCTTATGTCTCTTTCCGCTGTGAAGACTGAGTCAGGGATGAAGCTGCAGCCCCCTTTGCTCAATTTCCTTGCAGGGAAGGAGCTATGCAAGGGTTAGAGTGGACTTCCACCGGGTCTGTGCTGGCACTGTCTCTCCTGGGGGTCTGCGAGTCATCACTTTTTCCCTCAGCCATGCTGACACCACCAACTGCTCAAAAACCCACGATGATTTGTCCTTGGACAATGCAAAGGATGTGGCTGTGCCTTGTGGGCACATTTTAGGGAGGTGGGACCTTCCTTTATTCGTCTCCGCAGCTGCTTCCTCTGGGCTTTGTGGTCGCTGTTCGCCGCCTTCTGATCCGATCATGTTACCCTTAATAACCATCGCCCTGGCAGGAGAGGGCTGCCAGATTCGTACCCCGTGTGTGTGCGTGTGTGTGTGTGTGTATGTGTGTGTAATGTGCCCAGCCAGTGATCCTAGTGACGCATTCAGCACACCATCACCCCACTCCCCTAAGACCTGGCTTCCAGCTTATCCAAATCCATTTATATTCCTGCTCAGACCTTTGGGATCAAAATTCCTGACCCTTTTGTGAAAAGCAAAAACACCTTTTGAAAAAACTAGAAGAAGGAGGTGAAATTCTCCCAGCTTTCATTTCCCTTCATGCTTGAACTTCGATGCCTCGAGTCACTTGAAGTCAATCCACTTGGCTGACTGGCCCTGCCGCCTGCCAGGAGGTCAGCATTTCTGGATTTGCCTCTCCAGGGGCAGCATGTGGCCTCAGCTGGTTGTGCTGTGCTGGGAACGGGCTGGGGGGCGGTGGGCTGTGCATTCTGGAAGCTGTGTTGCGGGCTTTTCTTCTGCACGAGAGCCTTGCCTTCTGCAAAGATGATACTCCTAGGGAAGTGCTTTTGTTTGCTGTTTGTTTGTGTTGGTTGGGATTAGCTCTGATTACATATTAATAACCTAGAGCGCTATCTAGTAATTAGATGTTATCTTCCAGATGTTTAAAAGAAACCTTTAATATTTTAAGCTGCTTGGAGGTCTCTTGGCACTTTATTAAAATGGATGGAATTTAAAATGGGAGTCAGCGGTGAAGCTTTCCTTGGATTCTCTCGCCTGGCGAAGGCCCCGGAGCCCAGGGGCCCTCTGAAAAGACCCAAAGCATTTATTGTGGTGGCCCCTGTTTGGAAACAATTGGGGCAGCCACCCCTTCAATGGGTGGCAGAGGGCTGGCCACTGCACTTCTGGCCCCTGTCAATCGGCCAGAGCGACCCATTGATTTCTTTGAACCCTTCGAATCCCACACAATCGCCTGTTCTCTCTTTATTAGGCACTTTGAGGGACAGCCTGGCCTACACCTGCCTTTGAAGGGGCCCCCACCACGGTTTTAATGACCTCCATCCGTCAAAGGAAAAGTTCAGAGTTCATTCTTTTGTCCAAACCCCAGCAACTGAGGAGTCCAGGGTGCTGGCTGGTCCGGGCTCTTTAAGTCACCCGCCCGAAAACTTTCCCTGTGACCTCGCTCATGTCAAAACAGCGAGCTGGCCGTTCTGGCCATTGTCATCGGAATAAGGGCTAAGTGATGCTGCTTGGTCATTACGTGTGCCCTGATTGGCAATCAGGGTACAATAGGGGGTCATTAAAGGCCATAAAACTGCCAAAGCTCTGAAAAGGGGATTTTGAATGGAGCCAGAGAGCTCTGGGAGCCTGCCTTTGCTGCGCCTTCTAGGACAGGCGGCTTGAGAGTGAACTGGGGGGAAAAGTCAGCTCGTTCTGGATTAAGAAGTTTCTCCCCTGTGACACCAGAAAACACTGATCTCCCAAAGTCATCTTCAAGTGCTCCTTCCTCCCTTCTTGAAAGAGATTCAGTGGGAGTAACAATCTGTATCAGGCTTCATTTCATGAAGGGATGAGACTTTATACGAGGAGGTAAAATTATTGGTAAAGACATGAGGGTATGTTGGATTAAAGTGTCATCATGCGTTTATGCCCACACCATGCTGTCTGTGATGAAGGAGCAGCTCACACCAGGCCTGGTCCCAGGTGCTTTGCAGGGGTCAACTTACGCCCCACCCCAAGCCATTAACAGTACAGGATGGCCCCCATACAGGTATGCTTGCAAACTTCCCCAGCATGGCCTGCGTTGGAAAGGAACCATAGAAAGAGAAGAGGTGTCCTTTTTCTCAAATAAAGATGATAGTTGCATTAGAACTTAGAGTTTTACGTGTGATAGGCTCATGCAGTGTTTTGCTGACCCTTCATGAGCCCATGGAGTTGATACTGTTACTACTCTTGTTTTATAGGAATGAACAATATGGAAACTGAAGTGCGAAGAGGGGATGCCAGATAAACACATAGATTACCTTGTGAGCGACCCCGCCCTTCAGCCCATGCCTGCTCAGCCCCCTGTGTGTTCGACCGTCCTGTCTGATGTGACTTAGGGATCCTGGGTTAGGCTTCTGCAGATGTAGGTTCTAAGCCCTATTCTGCTATGCAGCCTTGGGCAAATCACTTCACCTCTCTGTGCCTCCATTTTCTTAGCTGAAAAATGATGAGGGTGGGTGGGAACCTGGACTAGTCCTGTGCTTCTCCAAGAAGTCTCTTCTCTGCCTTGGGATGAAGTCGGGGGCTACCCAGGAGTCATCTTTTGAGATTATCTGCTTCATTCCAAGGCAAGTAATTAAAACCATCCTGCTTTCATGGAAACAGATGCAGTAGAACTTTTATAAGTTGACCACCCAAGGGATTTTAGCATATGGAGGTGGTCAGCGTAAGGACCCAGGCCTACAGTACTGATAGCTATACAAGGCTCAGGTCTGGTCTGTGAACATTAGGTCAACTTGAGGAGCTGGTCAATGTGGGGAGGTGGTCAGCTATGGAGGTTCTGCTCTGTATTCTTCAGAAGAGGGCAAAACTCCCATGAACTTTTCAGATTTAAAATGAGTCTTTATGGAAGTTTTAAGCTTGCTCTATGGCCTTTAATGACCCCCTATTGTACCCTGATTGCCAATCAGGGCACACGTAATGACCAAGCAGCATCACTTAGCCCTTATTCCAATGACAATGGCCAGAATGGCCATTTAAGTTTGGGTCTTATCCACTAACCCCATGATCTCCCAGGGCTGTCTTTTCCTGCTCCTCTCCGTGCAGGGGAACTTTGGAAGAAAAGTGTAGGGTTCACCAGATACATGGCAGGGGGACAGCTTGAAACCCTTCTGAGGTAGCCCCACTAGTTGGGAAGAGGGGCCTCTTGGTCTGTAAACTTGACCTATGGAGCCATCTTGGGGAAATGGATGAGAAGCTGTACAGTAAGTTCAGGTGCAGTGGGAGGCTGGATGGTTGGGGATTCCCCAGGCTGGAGTTCCAAGTTTACCCAGGGCTAGAAGGAGGAGCTCTAGGGACAGGTCAGGGACATCTGGTCAGATTCTGCTCCACACAGGACTAATGCTGGGACCCTGGGCAGATGACAATTTCTCTAAGTCCCTGTGTCCTCACCCATAATAGGGGCCTAATCAGAGTGCTCCCCACCTAGACTTTGAGAAAAGGCACAGGAGACACTAGGAACAGACCTCTCAGTCAACATCAGACATCATGACTGTCTTCATCATGGCGCTTCATTTCTGTGGCTCACATCATTCTGTGCGAGAGCTGAACAATTCAGCTGTGGTCCTTATGAAGTCTGGTCTCTAACTTAGAAAAGTAGAGAATAAAAGAAAGAAAAAGAGGGCGAAACACAGAGCATGAAGGCATGCTCCTATGGGGTCTTTTCTCTTGTTCCAGATTGTCTTGGAACGAACGTTTCCTCCTTGTTTGTATGTTGAACACCATTGAGGTTCTGTCTCACTTTCTGTTTCTTTGCACAGAGTTATCTGGATTCTTTTTGTTCTTCTGTCTCTTGGAATCTGGGTCTCTGGGACTCTCCTTTCTTCCTCGCTGGTGGTTGGGGAGTGGAGCGAAGTCCTCCAATCTTGGAAGCAGCGTTTTCTCCTCCTCACTGCAGGGTGGGGGACCTCAAGGCTGGGGAGGGGAGAGGAATTTTGGGGTGGAGAACAGCCAGGGCCCTCTATGCCATTCAAAATGCCTATTCCACCCTCCGCTGATTTGTACCCAGGAAACTTCTGGAACATGAAAAAGCCATCCTGGACTCCCTCTTCCTTGTCTTATTTAGGCCAAACTGGTCTGTCTAGATGGAGATTCCCCACGATGCCCTCCTTCTCGCCGGGAATTTTCCAAAGCACATTTATCTCCCTCTGTGAGACAAACAGGATTTCCTGCATTCTAGTCCAAGTTATGAATGCCCAGAATACGACACCGTTTAAAATCTCATCAATCTTGCATCCTGCTCCCTCAAATAAATGGAAGTGGGACCTGGCGTGGATATTTGCTTATGTTTGCATTATTCCAATGACACCTTTGGGAAAAGGACCTATCGACTTCCAACCAGGAACAATCTGAAAATGGACCAAATTTACCACTTTACTCTTAGCCTTTTTGGCCTCATGAAAGTTCTACAGATTCTGGCCTGGCCTGGCCACCTTCCTGCTGTGTGACCTTGGGCCGTTCCCTTTCCTTGACTTACTCCTACTTTGTTCCTCTGTAAAATGAGGAAGTTGAACTCTCTAAGGCCTCCTCTAGATTGAATATTCTATTTCAAATGTTCCTTCATTCATTGATTCAACATATGTTCACGTGTACTTGGCACCTACTATGTGTCAGGCCTTACAGGCAGTGAATTTAGCAGTGAATAAGAATAACATTGTCTTAGCTGCCATGGAGCTAAGGAAATCTGAAAGGAAGGAAGGAGAGTTGAGGGACAAAGAGGAGAAGAGGGGGGAAGACCAGTGATGAGAGTTTATAGGGAGGCAGATTTCAGATCCATCATAGTGGATGTGCCCCTAGAGAGAGCTATCTCAGAGAGACAAGATTCCACAAGAAGGATTGAGTCCTTCCCACTGTGAGTGCCCAAGGACATCAGAATGACAACCAGCCAGACTTGGGCAAGTAATTTCCTCAGGGAAAGTGTAAGAAGGCCAGGGGAAGGGCTTGGAAGGGTGGTTTTAGGTAAGGATCAGCATAAGCAAAAGCTGGAAGACCAAAGGTTGACCATGCAGGGCTCTGGACACAGGGTCAGGTTTCATCCCGAGAGTGCTGGAGATCCACTGAGGAGTTTCAATCCAGGCAGGAAAATGACCAGAGTTCTAGGAAAGTCATATTGGCTACAGAGAGGTGAGTAGGTGGGAGGGAAAAAGCCTAGGGCAGAAAGACCAGGCTTTTAGAGGCTGCTGGAGTTGTCTGGTTGAGGGATGTCCCTCTCTGAGCTAAGGGAGCATCTGTGTGAGTGGAGAGAAGAGACAGGTGCTAGACGCCAAGCGGAGGGGGGCTCCCGGGTCGGGGTGACTGATTGGCAAAGGGGTTTAAGGGAGTTAGAGGACAAGGATAACTCCTGGGACCAAAAATTCACACGTGAGCTAGTTTTTATTTCAAAAGAGTCACTTGGAAGGTAGTGAAAAGGAAGTGAGCGAGTTCTCTCTACAGGATAGGGTGCTAACAGGTAGTAATACAAGTATTTATCAATCGGAATGAGGCATGGGAAGGCAACCATCAGAATAGCTCGGGCTGCTATCACAAAATATTACAGACTAGAGAGCTTAAACAACAGAAGTTTATTTGTTCTCAGCTCTGGAGGCTGGAAGTCGGAGATCATGGTGTGGGCAGCGTTCATGTCTGGGGAGGTCTTTCTCCTTGACTTCAGACGGTGACTTCTTGCTGTGTCCTTGTGGGGTCTTTGCTCTATGTGTGGATGCAGGGGTCGTGAGATCACTGGTGTGTCTTCCTTATGTTATAAGGACACAGGTCTTACTAATGTCCCAGTAGGACTCACTTATGGCCTCATGACTGCATTTAAATTTAACTTTACTTATTCCCTAAAGGCCTTATCTCCAGGTAGAGTCACTTTGGGGGTTAGGGCTTCAACATATGAATTTTTTTTTTTTTTTTGAGATAGAGTCTCATTTTGTCACCCTTGGTAGAGTGTGGTGGCATCCCAGCTCATAGCAGCCTCTAGCTCCTGGGCTTAGGTGATTCTCTTGCCTCAGCTTCCTGAGTAGCTGGGACTACAGGCACCCACCACAATGTCTGGCTATTTTTTTTGTTGCACTTTGGCGGGGGGCCGGGTTTGAACCTGCTGCCCTCGGTATATGGGGCCAGCACCCTACTCACTGATCCACAAGTGCCGCCCAACATATGAATTTTGAGAGAGACACAAGTCCCTCCATAACAGCCCCCATGCCCCTTGTAATGCAATCATTAAACTTTTAGTTGCTGGATCATGGGGATATTCGGGGATCTTTGTGAATGGACATGGGGGCCCAGGGAGCTGCACTGAGAACTCAGTCTAAGACTATTTTCTAACTGGCGCGGAAGTATTTTAATTTACGACAACTTAAGAAGGTTTCAGTTGTGCAGACCCCATGAATGCCAGCCCTGTGTGGGCTGCAAGGAACAGCATTACGGAAGCCAAGCCCCCAGGAGCAGATCACAACCAAATAACAACCAAATAAATCAATGGGGGTTGGGGGGGGGTGCTGAGAGAGGCCTGTAAAATGTGGATTAAATAGTTGCTATTTTTTTTTGTTGTTGTTGTGGTTTTTGGCCGGGGCTGGGTTTGAACCCACCACCTCCTGCATATGAGGCTGGCGCCCTACTCCTTAGAGACACAGGTGCCGCCCTAAATAGTTGCCTTTAAGAATATGAGGACTCAGTGCGTGGTCCATGGTTGCCTTTTAAAGAGACTAACTTGGCAACTTCTTCCCCTTGGACTAAGTATCTGTCTTGATGAACATCAAGGGAGTGGCTGCCTCGAACATCAAAGACCTCATTACTAACCAGAAGGAGGCTCTTCTCTCCTCTCTCCCTCTTTCATAAGCCCAACCTTATCTGGAGGGACCTCTGTCCCCAGAGCTGTAAAACAAGCTCTTTTTCTAAGCTAACGGTGCACAATAGTGTCAAATTATGTATAATGATTTTGTAATGTGAACTAATGCCACCAGGGACCTCTCAGAAAGTACCACTTTCATTAAACTTCTCCAGCAACGGGGTCTGCATATGAATTTAGAAGTGGTGGTAAATTGCAAGGCACATTGATTTTAAGCGTCTGCTGGTGGCTCTTATATGCGAAGACCCGACAGGCAGAAATCAGCGGCGCTGGGGCGTTTGGGTTTCTTGGGCAGTGGGAGGTGGCAAGAGTGATGTGTTCCCTTCCATTCCTTCCCCCAGGGACCTTGAGCCTCGTGAGATGCTTTGCCAGCAGATGCTGGGGCTGTCTGTCCCTCTTTGTTTCAACCATGCTCCATCTCCAGGAGAGTCCTACCGCCCTTCGGATGGATCAGAGAGCGCACCTGGGCACGGCCTCAGAATTAATGAGACCTCCAATTACATTTATTTGCTTCAAGGAATTATACTCAGCGCTGACCCCGTAGAGCAGACTCTTCCCACCTCCTCGGTGTTTCTTCAGAAGAAGTAGCTAATTAGAAGAAAATCATACTCAGGAAGGACAAATGGAAGGGACCTCAGAAGAAAAAATACAAGGGAAATGCCACCTCTTCGGGCCCCTGCCTGGCCCAGGCACCCCACTCTGGAAGGCCACCTTGGCTTCCTCGTGACCCGACAGAGCTCAGCTCCACCTGTGTTCGGGCCACCAGCACCGAGGGACGAGAGGAAAGACAGTACTAAGCAGAACTAACCCGTGCCACTTTTCCGACTCTGCTAATCTTAATTGAATCAATCTCCCGGCCTTACTTGACAGTGAAAGATTGCTCAAATCTGGGAGGCCAAGCTGGACACGACTCCTAGGAAAAAAAAAAACTTCCTTAATCATTTGTCCATTCCCCCCCATTTGGCCCCATTCTTCACTGTCTCGCTGGCGCACCCCCTAGAACCTTCCTCTCTTAGTAATCACTCCTAAGTGTTCCTCCCTGTATGCTCACGTAGCCAGAAACCAATTTGCGGAGAAAGGACACGGTGGGGCAGCCCCACCTTCTCTCCTTCTCTCTCTTTCTCTCTCCCTCTCTCATTCTATGAAGTCCAGTTTAGCTTTAATTAAGTCCAATGAGGTCTCTGTACTATTTGCTTGACACTTTGGTAAATAGGCTCAGAGCAGACTTTCCCCAGGAGCTGGAACTATAGGGCAACAAATCGCTTAGGTAAATCGCTGGAAAGAATGCTGTGACCCTGGGACAGTTCCTGGTCCCAGCGAGTGGATCCTATGATGAATGGACGTATAGTATCCTGCAAATGTCTCAAAAGGAAAAGGACTAGCTTATGTCGTGTGGACTTAGGACTTTTCAGAAACTGTGCTTTCCCCCAGTTATCCAGAACTCTCAGCCTCTGGGTTGAACTGTAATTTTTGTCTTTCTTAAAATGTGTCCAGTGGTTAGTGAGAAGTTTACATGGGGAGCGCAGAGTGCTATGGGCTCTGGCTTGGAGGGTTGTAGTAATCTGAGAACTGGGCCCCTGGCTTCTGACCAGGCCTCCCAGCACTGTCCTCCAAGAAGAGAGTGAGTCAAAGCCAGGGTTACATCGTGTTATTCCTCTGCTCAAACCTTCATGGGCTTCCCAAATCCTCCCCAGGGCTCTCCAGGCTTGTCAGGATCTGAGCCCCAGTCGCCACTCGCACCTCGTCTCATATGACTCCCTCTCAACTTATTCCACTCCAGCCAGGACCTCCTTCTGGTCTCCCTGGCCTTCCTGAAAGATCTCACCCTTTCCCAGCTCCAGCCGGTGCTCTGGCTTCTGCCCTGCCTCTTGTCTCCATGATCCCTGAACTTCTTCCAGGCCCGTCACTAAATGCCACCTGAACAGACTTTCCCTGACTCCCATCTAGTAAAGCGCCCTCAACACTCCCCTTAATTTTACACGTGTCACTTATTGTCTTCTGAGCCATTATTTGTTTATTTTCTGTCCTCCTCCCCTAGATTATAAACTCCAGAAACAACATCCCTGTCCCATAGCAGATGCTCACTAAATATTTGTTTGTATTTATTTATTTATTTTCCTTAAAAAAAATTTTTTTTTAATTAAATCATGTGCACATAAATTCAATCATGGGGTACAATGTGCTGGTTTTATATACAGTTTGAAATATTTTCATCGAACTGGTTGACATAGCTTTCATGGCATTTTCTTAGTTATTGTGGATAGACATTCATATTCTACATTTAGTAAGTTTCACCTGTACCCTTCCAAGATGCACTCTAAGCATGGACCCACCCATTACTCCTCCAATATTAGATTAATAAATGACTGTTATTCCAGTGACAAGATTCCCTGAGAGAATCTTTAATAACTTGGGAGTCTTGAGGATATATTTTCATAATTCTAAAACTTGGCTGATGAGCCTTCCAACATTTCATACTGATCTCACATTTCCAAATACCAAAAACAAAGATGGGCAAAGCCTACAAAAGACTCCCCCCACTAATAATGTTAATGAGAGGTGTTTAAGGCCAAGCAAGGCATGGCAGTTGATCAGGATTAAGAATCTTCTACCAGACAGCAAGTCTTTGTGGTTCTTTGAGACCAGGTTGTTAACCCAAGCAAGGTGGGTTGCCTTTCACAGGTGAATTTATTGTAGCCTTGTGGTTTGTTCCCCAGCCCTTCCAGGCCAGCTCCCCCAAGGCTCCTCCACGTGTAAATGCCAGGTGGTAAAACAAATAAAACACACCATTCTTCTCTCAGGCCTCGTCATAAATCGCTTCTAGCCTTACTCGTGGGGCTGGAGTCAAGTCTGATTTATGCAGTTTACGAGATTTATAGTGTAGTCACTTAACATAAAAAATAAAACCTCTCAAACATGAGTTCTTACACATAAATTCCAGAACTAGCAAATGTTTGGAAACTCCCCTCCACCATCCCCACCCCCGGTGAGGCTGAAATGCTTGCCTTATCATAGGCACCATTTGAGGTGAGAGCATTTCACTCTTGCAATTTCAGTCGAGAAAAGAGGATGTTGAGTGTAACCAGCATGGTGTGTCATGCAGAGATGGTATCAAGCCCTGGTCAGCTGATCGGTCATCCAAACTTGAGTCTGAGCTGAGGGTGGTGGAGGCTGACTTCCGTTTGGCCTCCAAGGTGCCGAGGCCCTGTCTCAATGGAGGAGAAGCAGGTATTATGTAGAAATCGTTGCATCCTCAGAGGACATGGGGGCTTCCTTGGTGACGGTGGACAGAAGTGGGAGGGACTGGAAGGTTCTCTGTTTTAGAAGTAAGGACATGCATCTTTGAATGAGTTTTCCATCTTTACGCCTCAGTTGCCCTACCTATGAAATAATGGAACGGATGACAACTGCTGAGACCTCTTTTTGTGTCTTCCTTTCTGATTCTTTGTCCTAGGAGGGAAGGAAAATATCCCCAATTTTTCTTTGTATTTTCACAATGCAAAGAAATGCTGATAAGTTTGTTGAATAGAATTTGATATTTTACTCTGAAAGTTTGGGGTGAGTTTTGAAACAGGGAAGGGGTTTCCTTTAAACTTTGAAAGTTCCTCATGAAAATATTTATTTGATTTAGTTTGTCTCTGCTGTTGGAGGAAGACCTGAGGATTTAGGCCTCAGAAATGTTGAAGCTGAAAAATAAGCCTGTGTAGCCCTTTCTTTGCCTAAAATTTGATAGACTGTTAGGATATTTGGCTATGAATTCTTTTTTATTTGCTTCTTTAAGGCCAATAATTGTCATTTTACAAACAGTTGGGTGTGCAGGTGTTTTCCACTACTTAAAGAATGACAAATCTCACCATAAGCACGCTGATATAGAATATATATATATTTTTCCCCGTTTAGGTGACAGTTTTAGAATCCTTCTAAGCAGTGATAAAAAACTCACAGTTATAATGTCTGATCGTTTTTGCCTTTCATTATAATGCAGAATTTCTCCATGCAGAATCAGGCCAAGATATAAGCGTAAACCCAGGGGCAAAATTCATTCATTATGCATGTACATTATTTTCCCCAAATATTGATAATACTTTTCATAATAATTATTTTACATATATTAGCTCTTGCTGCTATATTAGTATTAAAGATACCTTTATTAATCTTGAATATTTTGCTGAATAATAAATAGGATCTCAGAGGCCTGAGTTAAAAGCTGCTGTTAGCTAGAAAGCTGTAAATCAGTTGTTTTATGAATAAAATTGGCTTCCGTATTTTTTTTTTTTCCTGGGGAATGGTTATTTAAATAATTTTCCCATTGATTGAATGTGTATTTTTTCCCTCCTTTTTTCTTCTTTTTCATTCTTTCTTTTTTCTTTTCTTTTTTTTTTTAAGCTAGCGACAAGTCCCCCTGCTCCTCCCTCCCTCCTGGCTTTCTTTTTCTGTTGGAGGAAAAATGCAAAATCACGTAAACCTTCTTCTAAACCTTCATCTGAAAGGGCAAGCGCTTTGCATTATTTAGCAGGCAATAGGTACCTCCGTCCCGGGGGTGGACCCAGCTGAAACTCTTCTTGCAGCTGATAGATTCATTCCGGGGCAGAGGAATACCCTCGCAGGAATCCATCCCTCAGACCTATCTTTGTCTGAGATACACCCTCCCTGGGCAGTGAGACTAAGTTTGCTCTTGGCATCTGCCGTGTGGAATTGACTCTGTTCTTTCTTCTTCCTCTAGTTTTCTTCAACTGAGCACACCCTGCCCCCACCCCTTGCCCTACAATCTTTGCCTACCTAGAGGTGGAGCTGGCCACAAAAATGAAAGAATAACATTGATCTGCGTCTGCTGTGCGCCAGATGCATTTGTGGCTTTCACATCTCATTGTCCGGGGAGGCGGTACTACCCTTATTTGAATGGATAACATGAGAATGAGAATCGTGTGTAACGTTGATGGAGAGTTCTGTGCTAGGCTTTTGAAGTACCAGCTCACCGAATGCTTCCCCTGTTTGTTGAACACTAGGTATCGTTCATTCTCCCCATTCTATGTATGAAGAAATTGAGACACGCAGAGAGTCAAGGTCACACAGAGTCAGGATTAAACTCAGGTTGGTCTAAGTCCAAAGCCCATGCAATGCTGGGTCTGAGAGGAAGGTTCAGAGAGAGGTGTTTGAGGAAGGGGTTGGGCCGCGGTGTCTGCCCTTGCAGGCCCCTGAGTGTCCCTGTCCCACCGTTGGTGAGCGAGGGTGCAATGGAAAGGTAGCTGTTGGAAGGACCGGCTTGGCTGTGATGCCGGTGTCTGCAGACCGGCCTTTCCCTTTCAGTGGGGGTCACTCACTATAGCTTTGATGGTGCCAACGAGCAAGAAAAGCTTCTATCTTCTCACACTTGCGTAACCTCATCCCATGGAGAGCCAAGTCTGGTGTGCGCGTGTCTGCTTGGTGCTTGGACTGGTGCTGGGGTCCACCTCGTAGACTGGTGATGCCTCCGTGGGCACAGGAAGGAGGCACTATTTGGCACAGGAGGGCACCTCCCCTGAACTGGATTGTGTACCTGTTGGATGGCCTGCCTTCCGAAGCATTCCATGGTAGGAAATTGGAATTATCAGTCTCCTATTGCAAAGAGAAGAAAGCTCCAGTGAAGGATTGATTTTTCCAAAGTCACACAGGACAGAAAAGAAAGAGTGGAACACAGTCTCCTCCGAGGCCTTGGAGGTTGTTTATATAAGAAGCATCTTGTCCTTGACCTGAGAGGGAGAGAGAAGGCTGGCTCCCTTTTCTTCACCAGAGCTAGGCCTGGCTGAAACGACCTTGTGTGTTTATCTCGGTGGGGATGTTAACCTCATGAGAGCAGGAACTTTGTCTGACTTATCAGACACCTAGAACTGTACCTGATGTAAATGTTTGTTGAATGAATGAATGAATGAATGAATGAATACATGAGTGGTTCTAATGATTTTCTCTCAGGACCTACACTCACCTTTGAAAAATTCCCACTACTGTCATCTAAGGTTCGCCCTTCCCAAATTCCATTTTTTGCATTCAACCACTGTGTGGGGTTCTCTATTGGTTAATTTCTCAATTCACCCATTATCTTCCAGTTTTGCCATCTAATCATGACCCACGTGTCTTCCTTGGGAGCGGTCCAGGGCACAGAAACGCATTCCTGAAGTCATTTGTATTCCTAAATATGGCCTCCTCAGCTCCCACAGCTAGGGGCAGCCTGGCTTAGGTTTTAGATATGCATATTATTATGTAAATGTACTTGACTTGAATATAATTTCCTTAAAAAATATTTTCCAGTGGAAAACAGATCTCCTTGCAGGAGAAATCTAGCCAGGCAGTACCTGAAGAAAGCCTCATTGTTTGCAGGAAGCAAGCATGAGACATTTCAACAAGCTATTTTTAGAATCAGCCATGACAATAACAATAGCTAGAATTTATCAAATACTCGCTAGGAGCCAAGCACTGAACTAATCATGTTAAAAATGTCTCTTCCCTTAAGCTTCCCAGTAACCCTAGAGCACTTATAATGAATACCACCCCCCCTTGCAGATGAGTAAACTGAGGTACAGAGAAGGTTTGAAATGTGCCCCAAGTTCACCAGGCTTCAGGCAGAGCTGATGAAGTCCTGGACCACCCCAGGTTCCTGTGTAACTAATCTGCTGTGCTGACTCAGGGCACTCTGAGTCATCTTCAAAGGCATCTCCGAGAAAATGTTTAAGCAATTCTGGAGGATTAAGAAGACAGTATGCAATATCTAACTCTTCTTCATACCTTTGTTCCATTATTCCAGCCGGTTCCAGTGCTTCTCTCAGGGGTAACTAGAGGAAGCCAGTTATTTCTGGTTAACACATTGTATGAAATAAATCAGAATATAGCCCAATTCCAATACAACACACAGAATCAAACACACTTGGTTTTCTAAATGGAAATTATATTTGCATTAAAAGACCAACTGCATTGTTCTCCCTCCAGAGCCTCTGGGGGAGAAATTCCTGGGGGTATTCTGCTTTTCTGTTTTAAAGGACATTTGCAATCCCAAGCACACATGCTTCCCATGGACTTTTTCTCCATACGACTAATCCAGTCTCCAGTGACCCTCTGTAGCGTGATGGGGAGGCAGGAACCAAGCCCTCAGCTTCCGCCGACCCCAAACATTTAGTTACATTAATCACAGAGCATTTTTGGACTTTGAGCCTCTAGAATGAAAGACGCTTTCTTGGGGAGACATTGATCAAACAGTCTACAGGTATCTGTACATCGAGGGACATTAATCATTTCTGCATTATCTCTCCCACCAGTAGAATATGTAAATGTGATTCCTGTCAATGATAAGAGGAAGTGAAATTATTCTTAGAGATTGGTCCATCTGGAGCTGTTGATATAATCTTACCTAAGACAATAGGTTGTAAAGATAAATTTTTTAGCATTACTAATCCAGCGTTGCCAATACCCAAGGCGAATAGAGAAATTTAAAACCAAACTGAGACTGTACAGTCAGAGGAAAGAGGAAAACGAGTCCCAGTTTTGCTTTAGTTCCTGTAATATTATTTGGCAACCTAGCAAGAAAGATGCTTTCTACATAATTAAAAATTGCATTTCTGGAAGGGTCTTGCTAGGCAGTGGAGAATGTATCTTACAAAGGTTTTCTCTGGCCAAAGGTTTAACTCCTAACATAGGAAGGAAAAGGCCTTAACCCCCAGAAAAGAATATATATTATTTCTGCAGACTCAAGGTCCAGGAATATGTTCTTCACAAGAAGAATCTCCCCAGACCCTTCTGGCCCATCAATTGCCCTTTGTGGAATTGACAAAAAGTATTCAATACAAGGCTGGGTGCAGGGCCTCATACGTGTAATCCTAGCACTCTGGGAGGTGGGTGGATTGCTTGAGCTCAAAGTTTGAGACCAGCTTGAGCAAGAGCAAGACCTTATCTCAAAAAAAAAAAATCGAAAATAAAACAAAATAAAAAGTATTCAACACAGTGAGGCACAGGAGAAAATCAGTAGAGCTTTCTGCTGAACTAGGAGACCCAGGATTCTAATCCCAAGCATATGACTAAATAACAGATACTTTGGGCCAATTTCTTCCTATCTCTGTCTCATTTCTTTCACATGTGAAATGAAGTGGGTTGGACAAGATGTTCTGTTCTTGAGGACAGAATGGTAGGTCGGTGGAGAACGTTCACAAGCTCAGCAGCGGGCCTTGGGATGCTGACCTTGAGAGAAGCTTCATCTATCCTGTCGTCTGGTGCCAGACACTTAGGGCTGTTTGATGTTGCTGATCTTGGGGGATGCCCTGTTACAAAAGAGGCCTCTGGAGGGAGGACATGTTTACACTTGAAAGAGGCTGTTTTAATCACATTTATATTACCCAGAAATCACTGAAAGCAGAAAGGCATTTTGGGGACCAGTTCCTTTGTTAAGTGTGAATGCTAAGCACGTTTTGCTAAAAGTTCCCAAATTCAATGTTGCCCTGGAAGATGCTTGAAAATCAATGGTAAGTAGGGCTGAGTATATTGGATATTTTTTCTTGGCACCTTTGCCTTTCACAGGCTTCACGTCTCCACCCTTTGTAACTGAACATCGGCACACTGTGTGGCCCTGCAGCTCCAATGACCAGGGCCAGGGCACCTCCTCGTAC
>CAUYON010129236.1:0-28131 GCA_963573935.1 Arctocebus calabarensis
TTTATATAGTGATCAAGAAAATGCCATGAAGGCTGTCTGTAACAGTACGATCAAAACATTTCTGAATGTATATGAATCGTGCCCTATGATTGCACCAATGTACAGAATTATGATTCAATAAAATTATAAAAAAAAAAAAAATTTATAGTCACTTTCCCTCTGCATTTTAGGTGGAATGTCATGGGTTTTTATTTTCTTGCTATTTTCCATTACCTTAAAATGTATGCAACAAGTTTATATTTGTGTCACAATTAATAAAAGAAATCACCAAACTGCAGAGTACTCATGTGATCATAGGGTACTCAGGTGGCTGGACTACACAGTGTCTGAGAGCTTAGGCTCTGGCACCAGACTTCATGGGTGCAAGCCCACCTGTGCCAGTCACCAGCTGTGTCACCTCTCTGAGTACCTGCTTAGCGTCTGTAAGTAGTAATACTACCAACCAGGAGGCTGGTGGCAAGTTAAGTGAGATAAGTTATATGCAACTCAATTAACATAGTACAGTGGGTGCTATGGTCTGTCTGAATGTTTGTGCCCCACACCCCAACTTCATGTGCTGGAATGCTAAGCCCCAGGAGATGGTGTTAGGAGGTGAGGCCTTTAGAAAATGATTGGGTGGTGAGGGAAGATCTCTCAGAAAAGGTCTGACAGAACTTGGTCATCCCTTCCAACACGTATAGATACAGGGACAAGGTGCTACTCATGAACCAGAAAACCGTCCCTCACCAGACACCAAATTTGCTGGTACCTTGATCTTGGCCTTCCCTGCCTCCAGAACTCTGAGAAATAAACTGTTGTTGATAATCTGCCCAGTCTATGGTATTTTTTTATATCAGCCCAGACAGACTAAGAGAGTGAACCCTCTATAAATGTTAACCATTTCATTAATACCCTCATTACCCCAGGGTGTGGTGGGTCTGCCCTGCCTGCATCTGACTCACCTTCATTCCCACCTCCTCTTAATCCCTGTTTAGCACAGCCTGCCTGACACTCAGTAGTTGAAACCTTCAGTGAGGGAGTTGATAGGAACTGTGAGAATATTCAACCATGGCTCAGCTCAGACCAAATTGAGGTCAGGAAAGGAGGCCATGAGGAAAAATGTCATAACACAAAGCCCTATAAGGGGTGGACAAGTGAGCTGGCTATATCTGAGACATTATTTCTTGCTCAGTCTTCATTCTCTTGAGGAAGGGTCAAGGCCGCGTGAAAGACACAAAACCACATGCAAATCCTCCTTCCACATGTCACTCTCCTCCTCAGAACCTCTCAAAAGCTCCCTATTGTCCTAGAACTAAGGAACAGATTCCATGAAGGGCATCCATGGGACTTTGTGAGCCAGCTCTCTCCTCCCTCTCCAATGATGTCTGCTATCTCCTCTGCTGCATTAACCACCCAGCACATTTTCCTCTGTGTCACCTGAGTCACTTGCCTTTTCCCAAAGACACCATACAGGTTTACCCCTTTGTCCTTTGCACAAAGTTACTCCCTCTTTCTATAAGAAACTTCCTTACCGTAAGCAGATTCTAAGCCAGCCCCAATGATCCTACCTTCTGAACTTGTGTGATGTCTCCATTAGAGCGTGGACTGGATCTAGTAACTTGCTTCTAGGTTACCAGGAAAAAAAATGATGAAATGGCACCTCTGAGATTCAGTTACAGAAAGCCTCTGGCTTGTCTTGCTTATCCTTCCTGTTTGCTTGTTTGGTCTGATGGAAGTCAGCTCTCATGTGTAGAGAGCCCCATGTGGGAAGAAAGTGAGGGAGCCCTCTGGCCAACAACCAGTGAGGAACTGAGACCCTCAGTACAACAGTCCATGAAGAATTGAATCATATCTGCATCCACATTAGTGAACATGGAAGGGGATCCTTCCCCAGTCAAGCCTGCAGATGAAACCTCAGAGCCAGCCAACAGCCTGATTCCAGACTTGAAAGAGACCCTGAGCCAAAAAATTCAATTAATCTATGCCCTGATTTCTGACCCACAAAACTGTGAGATAGTAAATGTTTGGGTTTTAAGATTCTAAGTTTTGGGGTAGCTCGTTATATACCAATAGATAACTAATAACATTTCAACCTGGGAAAGTCATATCCAATTACTCCAGTATCACTTGTCCTAAAAAGTCTTCTCCTGCTCCCTGCCCTTGACCTTGGCTGTGCTCGGTAGCCCTCCTGAGTGGTGCCATAGTGCCCTGTATTTTCCCCATTATAGCTCCAAACATAGCACTTCAATTTTGTAATAATTTTCTAGCCTCTCTAGAATGTCAGTCCATTGGAGCCAAGGACTATGTTTCATTCATGTCTATAACTCCCAAAACAAGCCCAATGTCTGATACTCAATAATAATAATGATGATGCATGACATTTATTCACCAGTTACTGTGTATCAAGCTAAATTTACTTCAGACTTTATCTCACTGAAGCCTCCAATTGAGCATCATTGAGCCCATTTTACTGATATAAAAACTGAGACTCACAAAGGTTGTCCAAGAAGCGAATGTGTGGCAGAAGTGGAAATTGAACAGACAGTTTGACTCTAGATTTCTGGCCCTTGGAGTAACTTGTTGTTGACTAGCTGCCCAACTGATGACTTATGTGTGACCAACCATAGTATTGACTACGGACCCAATATGACTGGATATTCATATGTCTGCCACACAGAGGAGTGAGAGCCTAATAATATTTCAGAGATAAGTTAGGAGCAACAAAGTCAAGAATGGATAGAGCCTGGGGAAAGCTGGGATTGGATTTCCTGGAGAGCCTGACACAGTGGTCAAGACTGAATTCAGGGAGCAAAGTTGAGTGGTCAGGTTAAGGGACAATGAGCCCTCAGTGAGCTTCCTATGGTAAGGAATGGTATACATTAAGTTGGGGGGTCCCTTGTCTTTTGTATTATGATTCATTATATTGAGTTCATGGATATTAACTTGCTTGTGTTCCAGGGGAGGACAGATTTCTAAGCAATGTGGAGGATATGTTGGAAGATGAGCAACATAAAACCCAAGGTTATCTCTGTGTGTACAAAGACCAGGGAGCAGGTGAATATAAAGTTTAGAATTCCTCCTGAACACATCAGCTGGACAGACACATGCCAACAGCTCCATCTAGGTGTGATGGCAGATCCAGGCCTCGAGATGAAACCCACCCTGCAGGTGATGTGTTGGTCAAGGGAGCAGAGGCAGAAGCTGTGCTGTGAAGTCGGCCAAATAGGAATGATGGGGAATACCAAGGGCTTTCTATGGTCTCCCTGGGTGCTGGACCCACCAGCAACCCAAGGAATGCCAGGCCTCATGCAGGCTCATCTGAGACCTCTGACAGCTGCTGTCCTTGTTAGAACAGACATCAGGAAATTAGGACTTGCAGTTGGGGTAAATAGAGCTGAGTTTGAAGCTGGAGTTGCCCGTCCAACTCCTGAATTCTAACCACGTTCCACAAGAAACATCACTCAGTGCTCTTAGCCTAAGCCTTTGTCTCATGGCCAAGTTTAGAGTCCAACGTCATCCTTTCCTAGGCTTTATCTATTCAATCATCCCAACCAACCCTAGTGAACTCCAGAGGCACCCACTGGAGCACATGATAGCTGTCACTGAAGCACATGATGGCATTTCACACTTCTACCCTTTCTTTTTCATACCAGTCACCTGGGCTGATTTCTAATGAGCACCTACTAAGTGCCAGACACTATGATAACTAGCCCTCAAAGCACCTCTACAAAGAATCCATATTATCCATTTCACAGATGAGGCAACTGGAGCTTTAAGGCGGTAAGTACACTAGTGAAGGAAGAAGACATGCAGGATTCCAACCCAGGTCTAGATGATTCCAGCTCATGCTCCTGGCACAAGTCCATGCAGGCTCTAGCCCACATTTCTCATCTGTAAAATGGGTTCAGCAATGCCTTCCTCCTACAGTTGCTGTGAGTTTTCAATGAGAACCTATAAAGCCTTCAGCACAGGATCTGAGACACTCCATACATGCTAAGTAGGATTTGTAATAGAAATGGTATCACCCTTCAGCCCTCCTGAAAAAATCTGCTCATTGCTTGAGGAAAAGAAAAAGAGTGGGAAAGAAATGGGTGTCTTTGGAACTCCTTAGCTCCTTCTCCTGAAGAGGGAAAGTCACTCCCCAGCTCCTGGCTTCTCATTCTGTTAGAATCAGGGCCACACACACGGCAGGAGCATTTGTTCAAGTATTAAAATCAGCCCATGGCCCTGCTATTAAACTCCCTGTGGGTGAGCTGGGTTAACCGGGGGGCCTCATGTGATAAGTCATTAATCTCTGCATGTAATGCAAGAGCCATACAACTTACTTCACCCTTAATCTCCTGTGAGTTACAGCCTCTTCTGTGATTCATAAAACAAATCAATCACACCTCCCAGGCTCTCATCTGTTTATTACCACTTTTTAAAAGCTTGGAGAGGGAGAACCTGGTGGATGTTTTTCATCCCTTCCCCATCTGGGCTGACCTCCACAGGTTTCAGGAAAATGGACTCTATGCCCCAACATAAGCCACAGGCAAAGATTAGTTGAATTCTGGGGCTTACAAGGAGCTGACAATTTGTGTCTGTAGCATTTGGAAGGCATCTCACTATTGCTCCAAATAGGGACCAGGGCAGGCCTGGTTATCACCAAATTACGTCTGGAAGACTCATTAGTGTGGTCTAATTCCACAAATTCTTTGACACCCCTCTCATAGAAAGATAGTATCTCTGTCCCACCCCCTTGAATCTGGGTGGTCTTGTGACTGCTTTGCTCAGAAGTGGCAGACATAATGCTATGTGACTTCCAAGATTTATCATAATAGACAACTAAGTTTCCATCTCACTTTCTGGGACCCCATGCTACTATGTCAGGAGTCACAGCAGAGAAAAAACTTGCAGTCCCAGCTGAATCCAGCTTCCAGCCATCTCTGCCAATGCATTAGGTGCATAGAATCAGACTCTCCAGTCCTGTACCATTCAAGTCTCCTCTAATATTTTCAGACTCCCAAGCTGAGGCCTCAGACAAGCTGCAGTGCAGAGTTAAGCCATCCTCACTGTGCCTTCACTGAATTCCCCCATCTATAGAATCTGTACACATATTAAAATGGTTGTTTTCTATATCACTAAGTTTGGGGTGGTTTGTTACACAGCAGTAGGAACTGTAACAGTCAGCAAAGAAGCGTAACGGTAACAGCACAGTAGTAACAAAAGGGAAAGCGCTCACTGTGGACCTGCTCTCTGACAGTCACTTTGCATATTTTAGTATTTCAATCAGTCCTTACCAAAATTCTACAAGTGTATGCTATTATCCCTACTTTACAGAAATCAAAATAATGGTTCTAAAAGGCTAGGTAATTTAACCAAGGCCACACAGCAAAGCCAGTATTGACAACCAGGAAGTTGATTACAACCACACTCTCCCCTAATACACACATATCTGTTCCTCTGGCCACACTACCAAAAGGCTCTGGCTAAATACTTGAGTACTTCAACCATTTTACCTAAACTTTCCCAAAGTAGTTCAGGTATTTGGCTTTCATTACTTGAATATTTCAGCCATTTTGGCTGACTTTGCTGGCATTTTAGAAGTTTTCACCTGAATGATGTACTGAAGTTTGCTCATTGGTAGTGAGCATGATAAGGCTGTGGGCTCCTTACCTCCTTGACCACAAGTTCAGGTGCAAGACAGAGGTGGAAATGCCAAACATGGATTCTAAGGCCCAAGCCTAGCAATGAAAAGGACCTAGGTTGTAAGCCTTCCTCAGCCACCCACGTCCTCAGAACACTGTCCACAGGAGCAGCAAAGGGCAGGAGAAAGCAAGCTGGACATCCCTCTCCACCCTATGCACCTGGAGAGTGTGTCCCTACCGTCTCCTTCCAAAGAATGACAGCTCCAGACATAAACCAGGGCCTGGTGGGTTTTATCTCCCAGTCTTCCCACAAGGAAGTTTCTTAATCACTGTTCTGTGCAAAGCCACAGTCCAGCTTCATACCATTATGACGTAGAATGCTGCAAGTAGAGGCCCTGGGAGAGGACTTTGGGTAGACACCAGTGTGGTCACTCAATGTTCCTTCAAAGAGGAAGCAGGGACAGCAAGGCCTGAGTGCAGAAAGGCAAGATGAAGATCTACAAACTCCAGCCATCGAGCAGTGCTGAAGATCTACTAACTCCAGCCATCGAGCAGTGCTGTAGGCCTGACCCAGCTGAGAACTCAGACCCCCACTCCAGGGTCTCACAATCCATCTACCCTCCAACTGGAGAGATATTTGAAAATAAATGAATCAAATCACTGTCTGCCCCTGATTAAAACCCTCTCATAGATTTTTCCCATGGACAGTGCAGAGAGAAATCCAAACTCCACGCTGAGTCTGGCAGAGATTCTTAGACCCGGCATGGATCAGAATCACCTGCAATGTTCGTTAAAACACAGAGCCAGTAGGTCTGGGCTGGGGCCCTGGGTGCTGGTGCTCCTGAGAGCCACTAGCCTGCTGGGCTCAGCACCTATCATCTGCCGGCCTTCAGCCTTTTCCTAACTTGACTCTTGTTCACCACATACCAGGCCACAAAGGCTCCTGTTGGGATTCATAAACCCACCTATCTCCTGAGTGGATGGGAGGGCCCGCTCTGTGTCCACGATCCCCCAGGCCTGACCCCTTCTCATCCTCCGAGGTCCCAGTTGGCACCCTCAACCACAGCTTCCCACGGTTTGCTTCTTAGCACCACCCACTGCGAGGTAGGAATCACAGCTCAGTTTATTTGCTGGAGACTCTGCATATCCGTGTGAGTTTTCTTTCTCCACTTTATAGGCTCTTTCCAACCGGAGTTAGTCTCAATCTCACCTGCAACCCCAGCACCTGTGATATGCCAGGTGCTCAGAAACATGTGTGTTAAGGGGCTGCAGAACCTTATTTCATTCTCATTACAGCCACGGGAGAAAGGGATTACAAAAGCCATTTTACAGATGAGCAGAGGGAAGTCACATGTCCAAGTCAAACAGCTGGGCATTGAACCCAGGTCTGCAGACTCTGAAGGTGTTAATCAACTCTCTGTCTCCATGGGCGGGAGAAGGTAGGAGCAGCACCTCTGAGGGGTGTGGCCTGGACGTTAAGTGCTAGAGAGCAGGGATTCAAGAGGCAGCAAGGAAGAGGCAGGAAGTTCAGCTGGGGTAAGGACTGAGCACCCTCCCCACACCCCAGTGCCCAGGGGGACAGAGAGACAAACGAGGGTGCTGACCCGGCTCCCCCCAGGGTTCAGGCAGCTGCAATTCTACCTTCAGGTATGAAGGCTCTTCTACCCCCACCCTGTGTCAGTTCGTCCTCTTCTGGTCTCTCATTGGTCTGGGCAGTAGGTGGAGCAGACCATGGACGCTGGGAAGGGGCAGAGTTCAGGGTGAAGGCTGATGCAGGGCATGAACCGGGTCGGGGGGAGCTGGGGCGGGCTGGGAACAGGGACACAGAGAAAGCTGCTGCCGGCTGGATCTGCCTCCAGAAGCCGAGGCTCCCGGTCAAAGTTCTTACACTCCATGGCATGAATGTCCCTCCCTGTTGTGCAATGATCGTGCTGTCATTGCTCTGGAGGGCTGCGATCCAGGGCTCAGGCCCTCGTTAGGACTGTGCCCGGCCTCATGCCCATCCTGGGCCGTGTGCTATCTGGGCAGCAGACCTAAGCCTGGAAGGAGGGGACCTGCTACTGTGGACTCCCACTGGGAACTAGAGAGGAAAGGGGAGAAGGCGTGACCTCAGCCTCGCCGCACGGTCTGGGCACCAGCCCTAAGGGAGCGCAAATGGCAAGAAGGGGGTTATGAGCTCCATGGCAAAGGAGGCCTCCCACAGAATGCTGGGAAGAGACAGAGGAGGTGGACAGATGCATGGACAATCCCCCAGGCTACCCAAGAAGGTAAGGTGCTCCCAGGAGACAATGCACCTTTCCCTTAAAAGACATAGGAACCTCTTTCTGCCTGTAGAGGCAGACTGGCCAGCTGACAAGACCTAAGGGGCTCTAGCTTAAAGGCAAAGAAGAGGGTTAAAAAGACATTGCAGGCAGGCCGGGGACAGGGACCCAAGAGAATGTTCATCCTATGTGTGTGTGCGTGTGTATACACATGCGTGTACATGAGGGTGCACATGCCCAGATGCACCTGTGTGCTTGCACACACTCAAAAAATGGGAGAAGGAGACAGGCTGAAATCATAACCCAGTTAAGGTAGGTCTAGAATCCAATAGTGGTCAATAAAGAACAGAGACCAGTGTAAAGCATTCATCAATCCATTGATAGTTATTGAACTTGACCATGACACCTGGGTCACAGTGGGAAACGGCACAGACAGGAAGCCTTGCCTTCATGTTGTTCCCAGCACAGTGGGAACTGCAGCAAATACGTTCCTATGCTTCTAAGTATAGTAATGCAGATAATGGGGAAAAACTGGGCACTGTGGGGGTGTGCCACGGGGCATTCATCCAGTCTAAGGAACCAGACAGATCTCCACCCCAAGGAAGAGATACTTAAGAGAACAATGGAAGAAAAAGTAGAAGAAATTAACTGGGCAAAGTGACAGAGATGCAGGACGGAAGGATGACAACTTTCAGATGGAGAGTGGAGAGTGAGCGTGCAATGGTCTGAGATGAAGCCAAGACAAATTAGAAAGAGTCTCAAAGAAATAAAAGTAGTAATTATTACTTTAAAGCACACATTCAAACTAGTTTAACAAAATGTTGCTTTAATTATATCTACCTTAATGAACAGATAAAAACAGTTTGTAATTAGTTCTGTAATTGTTTATGTGAAAAGAGATGCTTCCCTGAGTTCTAAAGCATATGTCCCGTAGACAATTTATGAGAAAAAACAAGATGTTTCTTCAAGTAATAAAGCATCTTGCCCTAAAGAGCTGTCACATTCCAGAGTCCTGTAGACTTCTTTTTGTCATGGGTTCTACAAAGGTAGACCATAGCCTAAGTCAGCTTTGGATTAGAGACCAAAAAAAATGTTAAAGAGAACTTTTGTTGTTGTTTACTTGAGATGTGAGTGACTCGGTGTATAGCCAAACAGACAGAACTGAGTTCAAATCTTCCTTCTGTTATTTATGAACTCTATGACCTTGGGCAGTTTCCTTAACCTCTCTGACACTCAGTCTTTATAATGGGGATGATGATAGTACCCCTTTAGAGAATTGCTATGGAAACTAAGCAAGGTACTCACACAAAGTGCCAAGCAGGTGCATGGCATATAGAAAGCATTTAATAAATGCTGACTGTTACGTGGACCTGTACACATTATGTTAATTTGCTATTTGCTACTGCCGGCTTCACAAATTACTACAAACTTAGAAGCTCGGACAATACATCCTATCTTCCATTTCTTTGGGTTAGAAGTCCAATAGGGGTCTCAGGATCTCATCAGGTGATGGCAGGGCTGCCTTCTGCTCAAGGGGCTCTAAGAAAGATCCACTTTCTTGCTTTTTCTGGCTTCCAGAAGTCACCACATGCCTTGGCTCATAATCTCCTCCTCCAGCCCCCAGGCCAGCAATGTCACATCTCTCTGCTTCTGACCACAGCTAGGAAAGTGTCTTCAATTTCCAGGATTGATGTGATAAAGTTGGGCCCACTCAAATAATTCAGGATAATCTGTCCATCTCAAGGGCCATACCACGAGTCACTCTGCAAAGTACTTTTGCATGTAAAGAAGCAAGTTCACAGGAAGGAAAGAGAGGGAGAAAGGAGGGTGAGAGGAAGGAAGGAAGGAGGGAGAGAGGAGGAAGGAGAGGGAATAAGGGAGGAAAGAAAGGAGAGGGAGGAAGAAAAAAAATGACAGAGAGAGAGAAGGAAACCTCATCTCGATCCCTTAGTATTCTCTCTCCCACTGAGTGTGAAAACTCAGTATCCCATCCTCTCTTCCAGGGCCAAGACTGTGGATCAGACCATTCCTGAGTAATCCAGAAAAGGGTCATCCATTTGTTTATTTATTTATACAACAAATAGCTCCTTTGCACCTTGTTAAGAGCCCATCCCCACACTGAGCCCTGGGAGCACTGTGGTGAATAAGACCCTGTCCTCACCCTCAAGTCCCCCCTGTCTGCCTAATCTTGTACGTGAGAGGACACACGTCACCTTTACCTGACAGAATGGGGCTGGCCCGTTGTCAGGGAACCTACCATTACCAAGAATGACTAAATACCAGGTGGTTAAGTTCCCTGGCTGACTTCCTTCCCACCTGGTGGTATAACTTACTTAGATTGAAAGGAGCAGATTTCAAGGACAGGAGCCTTTCTGTTTCGACTGGGACACAAAGAACTTTCCCATCACCCAGGAAACAGTCCCTGTGGCCTCTCCCAGTAAACTCCTCTCCCCGGAAGCAATCACTGGTCTGATTTCTCATCCAGAGCTAGTTCTCGATTGCCTGTTCTAGAACTTCACATTCGTGAAATTGCAGAGAGGAAGGCTTCCGTGTCTGGAGCCTTTTGCACAGCATGATTTTTTTGAGTTTCACTCATGTTGTTGTATGGGTCACCAATCTGTTTATTTTTCTTGCTGAGTTGTATTTCACTGTACAAATGACCATAGATTTTTATTCATTCTCCTGTAGATGAATATTTTGATTATGCTATGAAAATTTCCATAAAAGAAATATTTTTGTGTATATATATATATATATATATGCACACACACACATATCTTCATTTCTCTAAAATGAATACCAAGAAATAAAATTACCAGGTCATAGGCTAGATTCACGTTAACTGGACCATTTTGCAGAGCAGATATACCCCGTACATTCCCATCTATGATGTTCTGGTTACCTTACGCATCCTCACCAATATTTTGGTCTTGTCTCTCTCATCGTTTTTTGCTCTAGAAACTCTAGAAACTCAACTCAGGAATCTGCATTATTTCATGTTGCATCTAGGGTGGAAAGAATGCTTCAGGGAGCCTCAGTGCCCCCAGAAGTATAGTTAAAAGTCTAGGTATTTTTGTAAATGTTCATTTTTCCGGGAGAAGGACACACAACTTTGAAAAACTAAAGAAGTACAACCCTAACCCTAACCCAATATTTGCAAAAATAATTCTTAAGGAGCAGAGAGGGTCACCAGATTCTAAGACGGAATCAGACTCAAGTGTCAAACTCCCCATCCAGGGTGAGAGGAGTGGTGGGAAGGGTATTTATAGTTTCCTACCAGGAGCCTCTTTAGGGCTTATTTGAGACTTGCTCCATTAACATGAAGGCTGACAATGCCCCTTCTCCCAGAGTAAGGAAGAGCCCCTTCCCAGCCACGCCCCTGAGCCTCCCTCCTAATATCTGGCTGCTCACAGGATGAACTGTGGCAAAACCATCTTTTCACCTTAAAGACCTCCAGCCCCTTAAGCAGCATCCCCTCACAGCTTGAGTATCACTCCAGGATAACCAATGACTTGAAAATCCACAGATCTACCTTCACCAGCAAGGGCTCTGAATATCCCCTCTAAATGGACCTGCTAAGTCCTTTCCCCCTGGTGTGAAAGTGCCTTGTTCTGCTGTCCCATATGGAGCCACTAGCCACATGGCCACGAGGCACTTGAAATGTGTCTGGCCTGAAATCAGATGCACTCACAGCAGGAAATATGTACCAAATGTTAAACTTAGAATGAAGAAGGAAGAATGTAAAAAGATCTCATTAATAATTTTTGTATAAATTGGATATCGAAATGATAATATTTTGAGTTAAATAGAATTTAATTTCACCTGTTTCTTGTTTTTTAATATAACTACTAGAAAATTTAAATCACCTATATGCCGGGCATTATTTTTCTATTGTATCCTCTGATCCAGCTTATTCTCCTCTATATGAATGTACTTCCTCCAAACACAGGCCAGCTCTGCAGCCTCCCGCCCAGCCTTAGTTCAGATCCCCTGGGTTCCCCACCTCAGCAGAACCTCCCATGGCCTTTACCACCGGGTCCCACAGGGCCACACCAGTCCCCGTGTCTGGCCAAATGTACAAGCCTGAGCAGGCGGCTGCCTGACCCTCGTCCCAGGTCAACCAAGAGCCCCAAGAGGAGCTGACAGCCTTGTGCTGAGCTGATAACGAAGTGGCCACCATGCAGTGACGCAGCATCTGGCACTGAAGCTGATCCTTCAAGTGCAAGGGACCCCAGGTGGGGGACCAAACACCCTGGTTTGCCTGGGACTGAAGGAGTTCTTGACAAGTGGGACTTTTCATATTTAAAACAAGACAGGCCAGTGAAACCAAAATGAGCTATTCATCCCAGACTCAAGTATGAACACGAGACCTGATTCTCCAGGGGTCCTAGGACAGGCCGACTTCCCCACTCCAGAACAAACAGACAAGCCTTGAGAAGTTTAGGGAATGTGCAAACCAGATATAAGAATTTTAACCACTGCAAACCTCGCTTGCCACTGCCTTCCCTGAACCAGATGAAAACCAAAATGCTCGAGCCACACCCATGAGGCAGCAGGAGAAAGAATGGAGGAAGCCCTTGGGCTGTGATTGGGGATCAAACCCCATCCCTCCTCCTCCTCCTCCTCCTTGGGGAGCTGTGCGTGACTGATCAGCTGGCCTCCCTCGCTGCCTGGGGGTGGGGTCAGGGTGGGGAGGCTGTCTGACTCACTGCCTGTCTGCTCGCCCCAGACAGGGGACCTGCCCACCCCCCTGTTCTTTTGCCGCCTTGTCAGCCACAGGCTGGGCCCCTCAAGGGGCAGATAAGTTGGGGATGGGGGAGCTTTTCTGAGCTGAGGCCCACGGAAGTGCTCTGTCTCAAGTTCTGTGTGCAGGTCAGACGTCTGGCCTTTGAGCTTTAATCTCTCATTGTCCCCTTTCATCACATACCAGTGTCTTTAACACTAAGTCCCTGGGGGAGGAGAGTGGAGAGGGACAGAATTTCACATGCTTGTTTGCTTCCCTGTGGATTTGCAGTGTTGACATCCAGGTGAAACAATCACATGGAATTTCATTTATTGAGTCAAATATTCACTGACCTAGAATGTGCCAGGCACTGAGGGAGGTGCTGGAGATACAACAGTGAATGAGGTTCCTGCCCTCATGCTACTCACAGTCTAGGGGGTAAACCAGTAATAAAAGAGTCATTACAAAGAAAAATGTGATAATGAGAGTTATGAAAGAAGACTTATGTTCTAAGGAACACATATGCAGGGTCTATCCCAATCTGGGAAATCATGGTGGACTTCCCTGAGGAAGCAACATTTACATGGAGACCCAGAATGAGGAGGAGTTAACTTACTTTTAACTCTGTGCCCTGGATCCTCAAAGATGGGGGTGTCTGATCCTCAGACCAAATGTCTGAGTAGCCAGAGAGAGAGCCCTTTGGAGTGGTCCCCACACTTTCCATCACCTTTTGGTTGACACACTCAGGCCTCAAAGCAGAGAGTAGGCTGTCCCCAGTCAGGACTAATTCTAGGGACCTGGCATGGGTCTCTTTGTAGGAAGAATCCAGGGTGGGTGAGGAGGGGACAGCCTCAGGAAGGAGCACAGAGCTTAGAGTGAGACTTTGGGCTGTAGAGCCCAAACAACCCAAATGCACATTTCAGGACCACTTACCACGTCCACAACATCACATTTCAGGTTCCTCCTCTGCAAAACGGGAGTAAAATATACCTATTTCCTAAAGCGGCTGTGAGAATTTTAAAAGGCAATCCATAGGGAAAGCTCAGGGTAGTGTCTGGCACGTAGCAAGTATCCCATAAAAAGAGAGATCTGTCTTCTACGGTGAGGTGCGGTGGGAACAGACTACCTGCTATCATTTGTCTTACAGGAACAATTATTTAAAAGAAACTGCAAAACTGGCAAAATGCCACATGTGTCTCAAGGAAGAAGTATTGGAGTCGAGCCTGGAAGGGCGGCTATTTGACTTGCAGAGAAAGAGTATGAGGAAAGGCATGAAGACCAGAATGGGTGGGGCACGCGCAGAAGCCGCCCGGAGCCCTGGAGGGGACAGGAGATGACAGAGCAGTGGGCAAAAGAACTGTGCGGGCCGGTGGGGAAGGACGCATGCCGAGGAGTTCCAGCTTCATCCGAAAGGCGATAGCCAAGCTGTGGAAGGTTTCGGAGCCTGTGATGTGCTGGAGTTTGTGTAGGCAGAAAGCAGGTTGTCTAGGAAGAGAAGCAGGAGGCCTGAGACCAAGGAGGAGGCTGGTGGAAGAGTCTGGGCAGCCCCAGACGTCTATCACAGAGCACCCAGGGTTGATTTTTGGCCCCATGCCTTGATACACGCTATTCCTCCGCCTGGAATTCCAGCAAACTTGAATCACATCATTCATTCATTCATTCCACTAACGTTAATGAAGTGCTTACTCTGTCTGGAGCCTATAATCTCCTCACTCATGAAATTGATGGTCTAGGGTAGGAGTCGGAAAACTTTTCTGTAAAGGACTACAGGGTAAATATTTTAGGCTTTTAAGGTCATAGGGTCTCTGTCACATCTCTGCCATTGCTGAGCAAAATCACCCATAGACACTGTAGAAATGAATGAGTTTGACTGTGTTTTAATAAAGCTGTACTTATAAAAATAGGTAATGGACCAGATGTGGTTCAAGGGCTGGTCAACTCAGATTAAAACATAATGTGAATTGCTTCTTGGCTTTTTGGCTAAGATCGAGTATAAAACCCAATGTGAGGATGGGCGCCAGCCACATATACCAAGGCTGAGGGGTTTGAGCCTGGCCTGGGCCTGCTAAACAACAATGACAACTACAACCAAATAATAGCCAGGCATTGTGGTGAGCACCTGTAGTCCCAGCTACTTGGGAGGCTGAGGCAAGAGAATCACTTAAGCCCAAGAGTTGGAGGTTGCTGTGAGCTGTGACACCATGGCACTCTACCAAGAGCGACATAGTTAGACTCTGTCTCAAGAAAAAAACCCAAAAAACCCAATGTCAGTCATAAACACAGACCATTACATATTTAAATTACATATGCAATTTAAACTGTTCCATTAGCCACATTTTAAAAACAAATGAAGTGGGTAATATTAATTTTAATTTTATATTACTTATATATATTAAAATATATAATTATTTATATAATTTTAATATTATATTTTATTTTATGCAATATATCCAAATTACCATCATTTCCATATGTAAAAAATTATTAATGAACTATATCCTGCTCCTTTTGTATACTGAGTCTTTGAAATCTGGTGTTTATTTTGCACCTAGGGCACATCTCAGTTCGGATTAGCCACCGTTGTGCTCGATGGCTGCATGTGACTAGGACCACAACACTGGAAAGCACAGGCCTAGGAGGGTCCTGCCTAGGAAATGCAAGGAGAGAGGACATGGGGCAGTCTGCTGCTGGCTGAGAATATGAATTAATTATGATCTAAATCCAGCTCAGCCACTTGCTTGCTGAGTAATTTTGAACATGGTTCTTAGCCAGTCTGGGTCTCTTTTAGGCCCAAAGTTATTGAATGAGGAATTGGTTTCACCACCACCCCCAGGTTCCTGCCAGCAACGTGAAGGTTCTAGATTCAGGGCTTGGTGAAGACCAGGTCACTAACTAGGACTATCTTTGCTAAAAAGCACCTTGGATGATACAATCACCTTGCGGAGGATGGGTGAGGCTTTCTGTGGCAACCCGCGACCCAGGCTCCCAGGGCCTGTGAGGGTGATTTTCTGCTCCTGAGGGGTCATGCATGGCTGTACAATGTGGGGAGAACAGGAGAACGGTGCTCCCCACGCCCTGTGAGAAGTGTGCCCACACATGCACACTCATACAAGCAGGCGTACACACATGCATGTACAGGGGCATGTCCATGCACACACAGGAACACACAGGCACTAGTGTGCATACAGGGGCACACACAGGGGCACTCACATGCACACAGGAACTCACACAGGCACTGGTGTACATATAGGGGCACACATGCAATTCATGCACACACACACAGGCACACATAGAGGTACACACATGCACACTCAGGAACACACAGGCTCTAGTGTGCATGTAGGGGCACACACAGGGGCACTCACATGCACACACAGGAACATGCATGCACACACAGGGACCCACACATGCACACACACAAACCACACAAGCACGCACATATGCAGAGGTGACAGCCGTGATCTCTAGCCCATTAGAGAGCAAGACGTGGGAACAGAAATAGACTCCACCTGAGTCAGAGGATGAGTCAGAATGTTCTGGGGAGCTTCTAAAGGGAGCAACAGGAGAGGTTGGTGGTTGGTGAGGAAGCGAGCCAGGCCCCCAGGGGAGAGGGAGGGAGAATGGGCAGGTTTCCCAGGAGGGAGTGGGGTCCACTGCCTTGCCAGCACGTATCCTGCAGGACAGCCTGCTCTCAGGGGTGCACAGTTGGGGACATTGGAAGAAGGAAGTGGCCTTTCCAGGGACCACGTGGAGATGGTGTGTCTGCAGCAAGCTCTGTGTCCCACATCGGCTGCCCTCAGGGAAGGCTTAGTCTCAGCCCCTCAATGTGGTAGAAGCATGTCTTGAAGCCTAACCTGCTGAGTGAGTGGGAAGATGTTGGTAACCCCTGATGAACTGGGGAAACTGAGGATGAGGCCATGTTGTGTGTCTGATTAGACCCAGGCTGGAACAGAAAAGGTTGGCTCCCCACAGAAGCCTAATTCAGCACTGGGAACCAGCGATGCCACCACGTGGGACTCTCGCCTCTGGAGAGAGCTTGCCAGAGTATCAGACCCAGATGGCAGAATCAGGTGGGAGGACAGGATGGGGACATCCCTTGGAGGAGAGGGGACCTGCCTAGGGAGCTCAGCATCTGGAGCCAGGACAACCTGGGGGCTGAGGATGGAGGCTCCTGACAGATTTACTGAGCCTTTGAAGTGGTCCTGTGGTGCTGGGCTTGATGACTCTGCTGATACACTCAGGCCTTGGAGCAGAGACTAGGCTGCCCCTAGTCAGAGCTGATTCTAGGACATGGTGTAATGTCCCTTGCCCTTCTCTCTGCACAAAACTACATGTGTATGATCACATGGTCAACTCCATCTCACCCTCAGGTCTCCTCCAAAGGAGGCCTTCCCTGAGGACTCTCCCTGAAGTCAAATCCCTCTCGAGGGTATTTGGGGGGACCTCACCTAATGTGCATGATGCAATGATGCATTTCAAAACTACTAAGAAATGAATATAATTGTGATGGATGTTGCTTAGTTCAATGTAAGCATTACACATTGCATATCAAAACAGTCCCCTAACCCTATAAAGGCATCAATGTACAAAGTTATGATTTAATAAAAAAAAATCCTTCTCTATTCTCTCCGATCCCAAGAGTGTGATGACAAATGTCAACAACTAATTCTCAAAAAAAAAAAAAAACACCTGGCTTCTTGTGTTGGCCAGTTTTCATGGTGTAACTAATCCCTTCCCGATCAATATCAAGTTAACAACATGAGATCCCTAAATGAGCACTTGGAAAAGGAACACAGTAACTTGCCAATTATTATTTCCAACATGTGGCTGCAACAGGAGTAAATAACTTCAGGAGTATAGGCAATAGTAAAATAATTAAGAAGTGATGCATTTCATTTCATTTCTGATTTTGATTTTAATATAATGTATTTAACTGTAAATTGATGTTAATTTTTTATAATGACTACATTTAACAACCAGCTCACAAAACTCCTGAAAACTTCACAAGTGGCTCTCATGAGGTCATATGAGTCAATCCAAATTCCTATCACCTTGTTCTATCACCTCTGTGCTCTTTTTAAAATGTATAATTATTTTTCCTCCCTGCTATACCCAGCTTATTCTAGTCCTCCAGAGTGAGGCTTCCATGAAGGTAGAAGCTGTAACTGATCTCTTTTCGGTTGTATCTTTAGAGCCCAGCCCATGCCTAGCCCATGATTGGAATTCAATACATGCTTATTGAATGAATGTGTGAATGCACTAGTGCACAGGTGCATGGATGAATGAATGAGTAGGTAAATGAGGTTGAAGGATGTCATAGGGCTGGGCATCTGCTGTACATTGAAGAGAGAACACTCAACTCCTTAGCTGGGCGTTGTGGCGGGCACCTGTGGTCCCAGCTACTCAGGAGGCTGAGGCAGGAGAATCGCCTAAGCCCGTGAGTTGGAGGTTCCTGTGAGCTGTGACTCCACGGCACTCTACCAAGGGCGATAAAGTGAGACTCTGTCTCCAAAATAAAAAAATAAAATTTAAATTTAAAAAAAAAGAACACTCAACTCCAGTGACCCACGTTGAATCCCAAAAGGCCCGTCAGGGGTGCTTATGGAAGGGATAGGAGCAAGGTACCAGGCTACAGAAAAGGCCCACAGGTTCCAGGTTGATGAACCCAGGCAGTGGTAGAGCAAAGGAAACTTGAATCGGTACTGAAGGCTCATGGACTCCCAGGGACAGCACCTGCTAGGGATTTATCCTCTTGCCATAGCTCATTTGGCCCACTGAGGGTCTCAGACACATGCAGAGCCAGCAGAGCTCTCTGTCACAGGCCTGCACAGGGAGCCTTACATAGGAGGGCTAAGCAGGCCTTCCTCCCTGGGTGGAAGATTTGCCTGATCTGCTCTGGCACACCTGGGATCCTAACCATCCATGACACCAGGGCCAACTGCACCCTCCCCACGGGGGTCAGCTAGGACCTGGAGGAAGGCCAGCTCGGTGAGTCTGTCTGTGCTCATCGGCCCTCCAATGGGTGTTTCCCACCTTCTGCCAGCCCCTCTAGCCCAGGAGCCTACTGCTCTGATGGGCAGGAGATGCCCGACTTCACCTGCGTGTCTACAGTGCCTAGCACAAAGCCCGCGCAGGGCAGATGCAGAGGATGCTTGCAGCATGAACGAGCCAATGAGTAAGGCAGCTTCCCAGCAGAGCACACATGAATCAGCAGCATTTCCCACTCGGGCCAGTCCCAGGGCTGGCCCTGGGAAAGAGCACAGAGATGCCAGGCCAGCTCTGCCCCAGACTGCAACCCAGGGTAGTGGCTAAGAACCCAGTCCTAGAGTCAGCCAGACTGGGCCACTTCCCAGGTAGGCAACCATAACTTGGGCCCTCATTTCTTCACCTGTACAATGGGGATAAATCATCATGGCACCTACATCCTTAGGTGGTGGGGAGGTTTCAATGAAATGACATAAGTGAGGGGTTTGCAATTTTCCTGGAACAGCCAAAGAGCTCAATAGATTAGTCTTTAATTTGTGAACACCAGTACAGCAATTTCTTTGTGCCAGGAGCTGTCCTAAGCACCTTATAAATATTAATTCATTTAATACCATATTTGCATCTAGGTCTTAATGCTATAATATACTACCTCTCACTGTTCAATTCTTTTCGTTTCATTGGTTTTTATCAGGTGTTGCTTGGTTTCGGTTAGATTTTTGCTATTATTATACAGAATAAGTTTCTTCCTCTTTCTCCATCTTAATATTCTTTTTGGGAAAATGAGGCATTGGGTTAAGCAGCACTAATTAGTATAACGTTTCTATTGCTATCAATCTCTTGTTTCCCATCTCTTGCTTCACAGCAGCTATTTAGATCTTTCTAGGTGTCTGTTTGCAAAGTGGACTCCCACTACAAGGCCACAAACCAGGACACTGACTCCAGCCCTCTACAGTCTCTGTGCCTAGAAGAATATGGGAATGGTGGCCAACTAGCTCAGCTGCAGGGGTTCTGCACCCACGTAGACATTCTCACCCATGCCCAGGGTTCATGGAGTCAACTGGGCTCTCTCTTGCCTATCAGAAAGTGTCCCAGGAGGTTAACGTTGTAAAGTGAAAATCCCAGCATTGCCAAGTCATTTATTCTTCATTCAATAAACATTCACTGGGGATACAGCATGTGCCAAGCTCTGTGCAATGCTTTGGGAACAAGGCAGGGAACAAAACAGGAAGATTCTGCCTTCATCACATTTAGAATACTGGGATAAACAGAAAATAAACAAACCAACAAATAAGTAAACCAGCTCCTTTCAGAAAACTGCTGGGCTTTGGAAAGGGTAAAGCAGGCTAAAAAGACAGAAAGTGGCCAGGAGGATGATCAGGGTCACCTCCCCACAGAGGTAACTCAGGAGCTGAGATAGGAGTGATGACAAAGACTACAGGGGATAGGATGGGGAGCTGGTAGAGGGTTTGACCTGTTAAAGAGCAGGCCTGGGTGGCTGGAGTACAGAAGCAAGGCGAGCATGGCCACAGACATCAGCAGAGCAAGCCAGGGACAGGTTAGGTAGCACTGGTAAGTCACGTAAGGAGCTTGGATTTTCATCGAAGTGTGAGGGGAAGACAGTGGAGAATTTTAAGGAGAATAGGGTGGCCCTTCATATACTCAACCAACATTTTATCTGCCTGTACCTTTTGCATAATTTGCAGAGCCCTGTGCAAACTAAAAATGAAGGGCCCTTGTTTAATTATTAGGAATTTTATGATATCTTGAGGGCCCTTAAATGTGGGGCACTGCTCACAGAGCCAGCCCTGCCCATATAAAACTACATTGGCATTGACAAAGCTTTCTTTAGTGTTGAAAATACATATTGCAATAAGCCAGGCACTATGCTAGGTACCAAGAGTATGAAAAAGAGAATGATCAAACCAAGAAAGCCACTTTGACCTTAATTTTTCCTTTTGATTCTCTCTACATACATAACAAGGCCAGAGGACTAACCCCTCATCACATATTTGGTGGTGGTCAGATTCAGAAAGTTTCAGACCATCCACTGAATGGATTTGACTCAATTCCTTAGTAACGATGGGAACGATTTTGGCACGTCCGCCACTTACCTGGCATATACACCCATCATTTCTCATGATCCCACCACCACCATCAACAAGACCCAAGCAAGGAAAGCATGAGATGAGAAATCAAGGTCAAAGAAGAGATTGACTTTTCCAAGTTCATAATGCTTCCTGATAATCGATAGAGTCAGGCTTTGAACCAATTTCTCACTGAATCCAGAGTCCTCCTCCTCTAAGTGCACAATCCTGCCTCATGTCCACGGTATGTTTGATGACTGTTCAAACTAAGGATTCAGGTGCAACCTTCGAAGTCCTTGAGAGTCATAGATGTGTATGGAGTACTAAACTTGTGCCAAGCCCTACACTAAGCATAGATTTTCTCATTTTTTCCTATAAAAAAATCTCCTTGTGCATGCATGTAGTACTATTTCCCTGCTTTCCTGTAGGGTCACCAAGATTCAGACAGGTCAAGGAGCTGGTCTGAGGCCTCCCAGCCAATAAGCAGTAGAGCTGGCAGACCAGCCAAACTGGGGAGCCCCAGAGCCTGGGCGCCTGCTGCTGTTGCCTGCTGCTTCTCTTTCTCTGCTAAGGCCTTGCATGGTTCTTGCTGCTATTATAAGTTGGTCATTTTCCTTTTGAAAAGGCCGGAGCTTAGAAGTGCAATGAGCCTGGGAGAAGGTCTGGTGGTATGACCTGATGTCAACATCAAGGCTGAAAATTGCTTCATGCCCAGCCCAAGAGGAACAGGAAAGTCTGACTTCTCCCCTAACCATGGGAAAGAGTTCCTTTTCTAAAAAAAGCAAGGCCATATCCGTGAGTGTGATATATCAGGGCCTTTTCTGCCTCAGCCTTTCCCTTTGTTTTGGCCTTTTGGCTGGTGCAGAGGACTGTCCTGAAAGAGGAAGACTTGCTCAGTCTTGGTTTTCTAACCAAGGATCTGAGGGACTTCCCTAATGAAAAGTGCCAGGCAAGAAGGTTCTGGGGTCGGATGTGGCCTGGAAGGCTGGGCCCATGCTCTGCAGTGCAACCTTGCAGGGACCATCAGGTCAGGACTCGGCATCACTCTGGAGTTGCCCAAAAGGAAGCATCAGAGAAAAAACAGGGTCTCTGAGCGCCTCTGAGTGCAGCCTCTATCTCCAAAACACAGAAAACCAAGCAGCAAGGGGCAATAGCAGCACAGGTCCATAGCCTATGTCAGCCCCAGTTCCGCTCTAGAGCAGTGGACTCTGGTGTCAGGCAGAGGTTGTATCTGGGCAAACTCAGCAGGATTCCCATAATAGGACTCAATTATGAGGCCACTACAGGTGCACTAACCACTTTAGGTCTTCTAATCCCTATTTTCCTGAATTAAATGATGTAGACTATATTAAGAAACATATAAAAATAGGGAAATACGGGTGGCACCTGTGACTCATCGAGTAGGTCACCGGCCCTATATACTGAAGGTGGCGGGTTCAAACCCGGCCTTGGCCAAACTGCGAAATAGAAAAATAGCTGGGTGTTGTGGGAGGCACCTGTAGTCCCAGCTACTCAGGAGGCTGAGGCAAGAGAATCGCCTAAGCCCAGGAGTTGGAGGTTGCTGTGAGCTATGACACCATGGCACTCTACCGAGGGCGATAAAGTAAGACTCTGTCTCCACCAAAAAAAAAAAAAAAATGAGACTCTGTCTCTATTAAAAAAAAAAAAAAATAGGGAAATACATTTCCTGGTCTCAGTGAAGTTGCAAAAGAACAGCTAAGGGAAGGAGTGAGGGCAAAGCTCAAGGGCATGGAATTACCTAATAAAATAGCATCCAGCTGCATCCATGAATACGGGTTTAAGTTTTATTAAAGAAGAACTATATTCCCTTTGATACCAGACATCCTTCATATTCTTAACATTGATGTGTCTTACATCTCTAGTGTAAGTCTAAGAACCAAGCTTTTACTATGCTTTTACTATTGAAGTCTTCAAAAATTTTTAGGTTCCCACCCTTTCCCTTCAAAATCCCGTGGAGGCTCCTCCATGAGGGGCACAAAGGAAAAAATCTATAGATGGCCAGTTTCTATATTCTTGTAAAGGGGCTTTCTCTTCCTTCATGCTTAAGATATTAATATAAATTATTTTTATAATTAAGATATTTTTATTAGAATGTTTTAAATGATAATTACTTTTAATATATTTTTACTAAAAATATTGTGAGTCCTTTCATTTTGCAGGCTTCATAAAGTTTTGTTTTTTTTTAAATATTACCAAAATAACTATCACTTTTGGAGCTCTATGTTTGGCATTTTTAAAAATCAACTGGTGTAACCCTTACAAAACTCCTTACCAGAAAGTGATTAGTGAGTATCGTGTCTAAAAGTAATGGATGTCTGACTTTCCATCCAAGAAAGACCTGGTAGGAGCCTGTCCAACCAGGTGACCTGATGTTACCCAATCACTCTGTCATCATCTGTAAGATGAAGGTAGCGATGATGCCTGCCTTATTGCATTGCATAGTTATCAAAATGCAATGAGAAAACACATTTAAATTGCCTAATAAACAAAAATCAGCAAAGGTTGCAGCATACAAAATCAACACATAAAAATCAGTTTTGTTTCTATACAACAATGAAATAGCCAACAAGGAAATTAAGGAAACGATTCCATTTATGAGGGCATCAAAAAGGATAAAATACTTGGGAATAAATTTAACCAATGAAGCAAAAGACTTATACACTAAGAAATCACAAAACATTGCTGAAAGAAATTAAAAGAAGACACACATAGATAGAAAAGATATTCCATGTTCATGGATTGGAAGACAATATTGTTAAAATGCCAGTACTACCCAAAGCAAGGTACAGTCAATCCAATCCCTATCTAAGTCTCTATTATGACATCTTTTGCAGAAATAGAAAAAAAATCGGTTCTAAAATGCATAAGGAATCTCAAGAATAGCCAAATGGAAAAAATGCCAAAGTTGGTAGTCTCACACTTCCTGATTGCAAAACTTATATTATAATGCGATGGTAATCAAAACAGTTTGGTACCAAGATAAAGACAGACACATAGACCGATGGAATGAAATAAACGAGTCTAAAAATAAATCCTCTTGTATGTGGTCGAACGATCTTTGACAAGGGTACCAAGGGCCTTCTATGAACATCATTCAGTAAATGGTATTGCGAAAACTGGATATCCAAATGCAAAAGAATGAAGTTACACTTTTACCTTATACTACATGTAAAAATTAACTCAAAATACTCTAGACACCTAACAGAGGTTCTAAAACTCTAAAATTCCTAGAAGAAAATAAAAGGAAAAGTTTCATGACATTAGATATAGTAATGATTTCTGACATAGGGCAACAAAAGCAAGAAAGAAAGGAAGAAAGGAAGGAAAGAAAGACTGCATCAAACTTGAAAACTTTTGCATATCAAAGGATACAATCAATAGAGAGAAAAGGCAACCTACAGAATGTGGAGAAAATATTTGCAAAGCATATATCTGTTAAGGCTTAATATCTAGAATATATAAAGAACTCCTACGAATCAACAAAAGTTTAAAAAAAAAAAAACCTAACTAAAAATGAGCAAGGGGGTTAAACAGACATTTCTCCAAAGATGGCATGTAAATGGATGGCCCACAAGCATATGAAAAGATGCTGAGCACTAATCATTAGGGAAACTCAAATTAAAACCACAATGAGGTATCACTTCACACCCATTAAGATAGCTATAATCAAAAAACAAAAACTAATGAGTATTGGCAAGGATATGGAGATATTAGAACCCTTATGCATGGTTAGTGGGAATGTAAAATGGTATAATTGCTACAGAAAACATTGTAGAAGTTCCTCAAAAAAATTAAAAATAGCATGACCATATGATCCAGCAACCCCACTTCTGGGTTTACATATATCAGAAAGAATCAAAAACAGAATCTCGAAGAAATATTTGCATACCCATGTCCAAAGTGGAATTATTCTCAATAGCCAAAAAGCATAAGCAACCCAAGTGTCCATCAGCAGGATCAATGGATATAAAATACTATCTATATATATAGTGGAGGAAATTATGACACGTGCTGCCCCTTGAAGAACCTTGAAACGTGATCCTAAGTGAAATAAACCCATCATAATAAGACAAATACTATGTGTTTCCACTTATATGAGGTATCTAAAATAGTCAAATTCATGGAGACAGAAAGTGGAATGATGGTTGCCAGGGGCTGAGGAGAGGGGGAAATAAAGAGTTGTTTGATGAGAACAAAGTTTCAGTTTTGCAAGATGAAAAAGTTCTGTAGACCTGTTTCACAACAATGAGAATGTACTTAACACTACTGGGCTGCTCACTTAAGCTGGTGAACTATAACTTAAGATCATATGTTTTATGTTACTTGTGCGTGTTTTTGTTAACCACAATCAAAAATAAAAATAAAACACTATACCTGGCACTGTTCTATGGAGGCTGACTCTTAGTGCAAATTCCTTTTTATAATTAATGAAAGAGGAGTTTGGAAAGGCTGGATAACTTGCCCCAAATCATATCACTAGTAAGTTACAGGGTGGAGATCCCAACCCCATCTTTCTAAATCCAAATCCCCACCTTTAATGATCAGAGTACAGGCTGGGAATGAGAAGAACCTCCTCTTTCTCCAACATCTGGCACAGGCTGAGGGACAGCCTTAAGCCCCTTCTCCACTCGAGCTTTGAGACCAGTAAGCTTTAACCCCTCTGAACTGACCAGGTTTTAAGTTCCAGAAGCCACACCAGCCAGCAGGCTGACCCACACACACTCTCTTATTACTGATGTCGTGTTCTTTAGATTTACTGCTGCTGAGAAAATGAGCCTGCCCCCTCTAACAGACAAGAATCAGACAATATGATGATGAAAAGCCGCCCTCACGATCCAGCTCCACACCATCTCCAGAAGAAATAAAGAGGAGCATGAAGGCAAATTTACTTGCTATCCCTGGAAGAGACAAATAACTTACTAGTGATGTGATTTGGGGCAAGTTATTCAAGCTACAAAGGCAGAAGTTGTTGGAGAGGGCTTCCTGGAGAAGTTCAGACAGCACTGGGCCTTCAGGGATGAATAGGAGTTGGCCATGTTGGGGGAAAAAATGAGTCACACACCAACAAAGACAGACAGACAAAGGGGTCTGAAGGGCATTTACCCCATTTATGCCATGATTTATTCATTCATTCAAGGAGGTCAATGAACACCAAACAGATGGCTAACCCTGTGCGAGCTACTGAGAAAGGAAAGCTGAATCTATCCTTGGTAGCTCCCAGGGCAGCTGGGGAGCAGACCTTTGAACAAATTCTGATAAACAACGTGAGATGTATGATAAGGGTGTTTCTGGTGGGTGAGGGTGAGGAGAAGGAATTCAATCTACATTGCAAACTAAAAAGGAAGATGGGTTTGGGGTTCTATTTTAAGATATGGCACAACAGTCCCCCAGTTATTTTAGTAGCAGGGACCAGTTTCATAGAAGACAAGTTTTCCATGGGCTGAGGGTTGGGGAGCTCTGACAAGAGGCCGAGCTCAGGCAGTAATGTGAGCAATGGGGAGCAGCTGTAAATACAGATGACGCTTCACTCGCTCGCCTGCCATTCAGCTTCTGCTATGTGGCCCTGTTCCTAACAGAACATGGACTTGTACCAGTCCATAGCCCAGAGGACAGAAACAGCATCCATACACAGAAAATGCAGGCCTCTGTGGCCGATTATTTTTCAGGCATGAGGGAAAAGGAAGAATCTGGGAGACTCTCAGATCTCCAGCATAGGCGATCATAAGGAGGGAATGAGAGAGGGTAAATATGTTTGGAAAGTTAAAAACTAGTTCAGTTTTGGAATCAGCTTTCCAAATCTGTGAATCTAGAAAGTTTTTAGACTAGAAAGTCCAGAAGGGCTTTCTGGATTGCAGTATCTTGAAGGTCCTTTCTGGATTACAGTATCTTTTTTTTTATTGTTGTTTTTATTATTAAATCATAGCTGTGTACACTAGTGCAAGCAAGGGGTACAATGTGCTGGTTTCATATACAATGTGAACTATTTTCATCAGACTTATTAACATAGCCTTCATGGCATTTTCTTAATTATTGTATGAAGACATTTGTATTCTGCATTTAGTAAGTTTCACCTGTACCCTTCTAAGATGTGATGTGATCCCACCAATTACCTTCCCTCCACCTATCCTCCCCCCTTCCCTTGCCTCCCTTGCCCCTCTCCCCATATTCTTGTGCTATAGTTGGGTTATAGCCATCATATGAATCCTATAAATTAGCCTCATAGTAGGGCTGAGTATATTGGATACTTTTTCCTCCATTCTTGAGATGCTTTGCTAAGAAGAATATGTTCCATGTTTTGATTATCACTATCCACTAGAATTCCTAGTGCCATTCTTTGCATCTGGTAAGCAACAAATACTTTTGCATAGAATGAATTTAAATGGAATAGAATGAAGTTTAATAGCTAGTTCTGATGTTAACTATTTTCTATTAATTGGTTACTCTGACAATCGTTTTGACACCTAACTTCTGGGGTCAGCCTACCCCCAAGTACTGTGATTTTGACTTCAATCTCCTTTTATCCCTCTTCACTAAATACCTCCCACATCCCTTCCTCCTTCCTTTGTTTCGGTTATTGGAAAGCTTTCCACCTGGGCTATCACTTCCTGCACTTACTTTGCCACACAGGGCAGAGGACTTGTATTTTTGGTTTTTTGTGTTTGGGTTTTTTTGTTTTGTTTTGCTTTGAGACAGAGTCTCACTCTTTTGCCCTGGACAGAGTGCTGTAGCATCATCATAGCTCACAGCAACCTCAAACTCCTGGGCTCAAGTGATCCTCTTGCTTCAGTATCCCAAGTAGCTGGGACTACAAGTGCCTGCCACAATGCCCCACTAGTTTTTCTGGTTTTGGTAGAGATGGGTTTGGGGGGGAGGTCTCACTCTTGCTCAGGCTGGTCTGGAACTCCTGAGCTCAAGTGATCCACTTGCCTTGGCCTCCCAGAGTGCTAGGATTACAAGGTGAGCCACCCTACCCTGGCCAGAGGTGTCTTCTTGAAATGCAAAGCCAATCCAGTCACTGTTTGCTTTCCAAAACTGTATCGAGTGCCCTTGAAGAGTGAGGTGATGCCAGACTTCATCCTGACGTCACTTTGCTTCCTCAGGGAGGCCTTCTTGCAACAGCCTCTAAAGCTCAAGCTCCCATCCTTTCCAACCTCAGTGCCCTTGCACTTGCTCTTTCCTCAGCCTGACTTTCCCCACAACACCACACTTCACCTAATCCACTTCTCATTCAGGCTCCAAGAGACATTCAGTTGCTTGGAAGAGCTTTTCATTACTTTTGAAAAGTGTTTCGGCCGATCTTGTTTTAATCTCTCATTATACTTTTTGCATCTCCTTCTTAACCTTTTCCCAGTTTGTAATTATGTAATTACTTTTTGCAATTTTTAAATAATAATCTGTTCCTGCTGGCCTGGATGTAGAGAGAAGGGAACACTTTTACACTGCTGGTGGGA
>CAUYON010129237.1:0-49561 GCA_963573935.1 Arctocebus calabarensis
AAGTTCTGTGAAATCCTGTAGTTCCTTAGGGGCTGGAATAGCATCTCCCGCTTGATTCAAACTGGCCAATGAGAAGGGTAGCGGTGGGGTGGAACTTTTTGACTGTCGATAAAAAGGGAAAGACCAAGCCAGTCGGGGAGCACGGCCATTTGGAATTCTTCTATGCCGTAAGCTCCCGGCTGGTAAATAGAGCCCCTCTTCTTATAAACATGGTGTTTGGGTGCTCTTTCTCTCCGTTGGGCCTCGTCTTCCTGCAATAGTCTGATGAGGGAGACAGACCCACAGACAGCAAGGTGCTGATGTCAAGGTGACAGTGACAGCCCTAACAGCAGCCAGCCCTGGTGAGCACCTGCACCAGACAGTCAGGCCTGCCCGTGGGTTTCCAGGGAACCCTCTGGTAGACACATGTACAGATGAGGAACTGAGGCAGATTGTGAGTGGCCAGGAACACAAAGAGAGGGAGCCGCTGAACTGGAGCTTGAGCCATGGATGTGTCCAAGCAATGCAAAGAAGGCTTCCTGGAGGAGGTGACAGGTACGCAAAGAAAAAAAGGGCAATCCTACTGGGGCCTGGCCTGGTGAATTGGAGGTTACTTGAATAGGCAGACATGTACAAGGCTATGGGGAGACCCCAAGTCTAACTTCCCGCTGCCCCACCACTTCGCAGTGCCTGGTCACCAGGGACCTCCAGCAGGCCTCCCCTCTTAAACCCAGAGTGATCACACCACACCTTCTGGCAGCAGAAGGTTCTCACTGGCCTCCTGCCAAATTCTCCTTCAGGGATTCCTCCTCCTCCTCTCCTCACCCCTCTCTGTGGGGTCACTCCCCAAGCAGCTCATTCCACTTTTGTTTTGTTTTGTTTGTTTTTTTGAGACAGAGCCTCAAGTTGTCACCCTGGGTAGAGTGCTGTGGCATCAAAGCTCACAACGCCTGGCCATTTTTTGGTTGCAGCCGTCATTGTTGTTTGGTGGGCCCAGGCTGGATTCGAACCCGCCAGCTCAGGTGTACATGGCTGGCGCTTTAGCCTCTTAAGCCACAGGCGCTGAGCCAACATTGGCATTCTTATAATGCATACATGGCTGACTCCCCTCTCTGTGTCTGTGGGGAAGACTCTTCCCTGTTGTTATCCCAACGTGGCCATTCTCTGCTTTGATGCACACGCTCTCCTCTCCGTGTTTATTCACTCAGTAATGCTCGAGTAATACCCGAGTGCCCGGCCCACTCCCATGATGACACAGGTGACAAGCCGGGTCTGGCTATGCTGATGGTGCCTTCTAAAACCGCGGCTGAGGTCGTCCAAGGCATCCCCTTGAAGAGCCACACAGCACCCCCTCCTCAAGCCCTGCCACCCTGGACAGGGATCTCCCCACCAGCCTCTTCTCTCTCTCCTTTCCCAGGGATGTTTCTCTCCTACTGACTCTCCCCCTAGTGGCAGTTAGTGGCAGTGCCCCCAGCACGCTCACATCTCCCCCAAGCGTCCTGGTCTCCAGCCCACCGGGTGGGTTTCCTTAATGCCCCTGGGGAAACAGAAGTAATAAGGAGAATGACAAAGCTGGGGAAATCATGACTCACAAGAAATAGTAAAATTATAGGAGTCAATTGAAGTATGTATTTAATATACATTTTTTCAAGTTTCAATAATTTCATTAATTAAGTGCCTTAAATTGCACCTGGGAAGAAGTGGCACAAATAGAAGTGGCTGTCAGTTCCCTCCATGATTCTGCTTTCATCAGCACAGACCCTCCCGACACCCAGACTCTGGGCCCTCTGGGGGTGCTGCAGAGAATCCACCCCGTGTTAAGCCGGGAAAGAGCCCCCGGATTCGCCTTGGGTGGAAGCCAGAGAGACCCTGGTCGGAGCCCCACATTTGGTGTTTTATGTGCCTTGGGCCTCATGTGACTCTGCTTGTGGGCTGACACCCTGGTGGTGCTGTCTGAGATCCGGGGCGAGGTCGTTCCCGGGCAGCAGAGATCAGGTGGGCCAAGGCCAGGCTGCCCGAACCAGGATCCTGCGCCTGCCACTGTTCACCGTCCCCTCCCTGTGGGGCCTCCGTTTCCTCGTCAGTAAACAGGTCTGGAGACGATGCTGCCAGCCTCACAGGGTATCGTGAGGGTTGAAGCAGTGGGTACGCAGAGCCTAGGACAGCATGGGCACTAGAGATGCTTCACCATACACGGGAGAACCAAGGCCACACAGCAGGAAAGAGGCAGAGAGACATCTGACCCAAGCTCCCTGAGCTGTACTAGTTCTTGAGGTGTGTTGGAGGCTGCTGAACCTCAGGTGACAGGTTTTCTTTGTACCTGGGCATGGAGTCAGGACACAGGATAGGAAAGCTGCTGACCACTGATCTAAAAGGACCTGGAGTGTCCTGGATGAGGCTCCACCTCAGCCTGAGCTCAAACACCAGCCATCCCCCGGTCCCCACAGTCACAGGCTGCCAGAACCTGCTGGTGGGCAGAGTCTTCTGCCTTCTCTGCCTACTGTCACTTTAGCCTACTCTCTGCAGCTTCCTGTGGTCAAGGCCTGGCTATGCTGGGAGCTGCCGTGATGAGTTGCAACTTCTGCGCCCAGGCTGGGCTCCTTCTGCTGTGTCAGCAGTTTCCCTGGCCTTTGTGCCCTCTGACCCTATGCACTGGCTCCGCCGACACAGCAGAAGCAGAGCAAAGTCCCCCTTTCCTCAATGACTCCCTCTGCACCACGCCAGGCCCTTTGTTCCTCATGCCCCAGGGATGAGAGGTGCCCAGGAGCTCAGACCAGGCCAACCTACAGGGGCCCCAGCTCCCTCACCACCGGCCCAGGGCCTTCTGAACCATTCCAACCTCTAGCTCCTGCATATATGTCAAACTGGACTAGAGATAAACCCCACATCATGGGCCAGATGGGAGAGACACGCATGAACCCTTGGTGTGACAGTTGAACGTAGGCACCAAGGTGACATCTCTCTAAAGCAGCAGGTCTCAACCTGTGGGTCACGACCCCTTAGGGGTCAAACGACCCTTTCACAGGGGATGGCCTGAGACCATCCTGCACATCAGATAGTCACATTACGATTCATAACAGTAGCAAAATTACAGTTATGAAGTAGCAACCCAAATAATTTTATGGTTGGGGGTCACCACAGCATGAGGAACTGTATTAAAGGGTCACAGCATTAGGAAGGTTGAGAACCACTGTTCTAAAGCATTACTTCTGGTGCTTAAGGGGAGACTGGTAGGTAACTGTAGGCTGAACGGGGACATCTGCCCTCCACCGGGGCAGACTTCATCCAGCCTGCTGGGATCCATATAAAATAAAAGGCAAAAAAAAAAAAAAGCCGGTTTCCTCTCTCTCCCTCCTGAATTAGGACGCTCTTCTTCAGCTCTTGGGCATCTGGACTCCAGACTCTATATCAGGACTCCAGAACTTGCCTCCCTCAGCCGCAGCCTCCGTCCTGATTCTCAGTCCTTTGGCCTCAAAGTGGGAATTACACCTGTGGCTTCCCTGGTTCTGAAGCTTTTGAACTTACACTGAGCCACACACCTGCATTCCTGCGGTGGGACTTCTCAGCCTGCATGACCAGGTAAGTCAATCCCCTATCAAATCCCTCTCATCTGACTGTCTGTACAGCTCCTGCTGCTTCTGTCTCTCTGGAGAAATCATTTCTGCTCACAGAAGACATGATCTTAAATACAGAAAATTCAGAAGAGTCCACCCAGAAACTGTGAGAACTAATAAACAAATTCAGCAATTTCAGGATATAAAATCAATACTCAAAAATCAGCTGTGCTCCTACACAATAACAATGACCGACCCAAAAAAGAAGTGAAGAAAACGATCTCATTTACTGGAGCATCAAAAAGAATACACTGCTAAAAACCATCAACAAAGACACAAATAAATGGAAAAGCAGGGCGGTGCCTGTGGCTCAAAGGAGTAGGGTGCCGACACTATATACTGGAGGTGGTAGATTCAAACCCAGCCCTGGCCAAAAGCTGCAAAAAGAAAAAAAAGAAGTTGAAACCCTTGTGAACTAGGTTCTCAGGCATTTAGCATCTCTTTTTGTTTAGGAAAATTCCAATTCCATTCTTTTAGTAATTTTAAAGTATATCCCTTTTGCCTGTTTTTAAATTGGGTTATGTGGTTTTTTTCTTTGCTGTTGAGCTGTGGGAATCGCTTTATATTGGTAGAAATGTAAAATGTGGCAACCATTATGGAAAACAGTATGGAAGTGTCTAAAAAAATTGCAAATGTAATTACCATATGATCCTGCAATCCCATTTCTGGGTATTCATCTAAATGAATCCATAACAGGGTATCAAAGAGATATCTGACTATCCATGTTCATCACAGCATTATTCACAGAAGCAACTCAGAAATTCATTAACAGATAAATGAAGAGAATGTGGTATATACATGGGGTGGACTCTTACCCTTAAAAGAGAAGAAAATTCTATCACCTGCTGCAACATGGATGAACTTGGAGGACATTATTCTAAGCACAAGTCAGCCACCAAGGTATGTAGGATTTCACCCCCATGAAGTATGTAATGTAGTCAAAATCATAAAAACAGAACATAGAAAGGTATTAACAAGAGGTAGGAAGGGCAGAGGGGGGACGTAGTGTCTAGTGGGTATAGAGTTTCAAGTTTGCAAGGTGAAACGTTCTGGAGGTCCGCTGCAAAACAATGTGCATATATTCAACACTACTGAACTGTGTACATACCCATGGTTAAACTATTATTAATTTTAGTGCTGTGTTTTCACCATAATGAAAAAAAAATAGTGGAAGACATGGACACACCTTTTTATGAGACAGCTCTATAAAAAGAAAAACTACACTGAAAGAATATCGCAGAATTTAAGATTGGAGGAAGGAAAAAAGCTGACTGTCAACACTGTGACATTTTTATGTCTCAGTAATAATTAACACATCTGTGTTGCTGGCTCCAAGAATGGTATTTAATTTATGACTCGGAAGCCTCTGGAGCTCGTCACTTGTGTAATCATTTGTTTCTGGAACTATTTCAAGTAGAGAAATGCTGACATCTGGTATCTTCCAGTGCAAAGTGACTTAACCTTGAGCCTGCCTCTTGACCTCCACTTGGATCTCCTGCTCTTCCGAGACAAACAAGAGATGATTCATGGCCACCCATCTAGTGTAGAAAGCAATAACTCGCCATGCTTTTTTTCTTCTAAAAATATCTTTTCATGTATTTTCTTATCTAATTGTCACAGCCAACAGGGTAAACTATGAAGTTTAAAATCTGTGCCTTTTATGGGTTTGAGCCATGTCTCCTGAAAAAGATGTGTTGACGAGTCCTGACCACCCCCTTACTTGTGAAGGTGAGCTGCTTTGGAAATAGGGCCTTTAGAGAGGTAATGAAGATGAGGCTGCTGGGGGGGGGGGCCAGCCCCGTGTAACGGGTTTCCTTATTAAAAAAGAGATGCCCAGGGAGGGTACCATGTGATGCCAGAGGGATACAGCTGTAAGACAGAGATGCCCAGGAGCTGTGAGCAGCACCAGGAGCTGGCAGAGAGACGGACGGATTCTACACACAGGCACTCGCCCTGGGTTTTGGACTTCTAGCCGTGGTAAGCCCCCTGGGCTGTGGTGCTGTCCTGGCAGCCTTTGCCGCCTCACCCCATGATTCTCCTGATTGCTTGAGGACGGTTAGGACCCACGGGGCACGTCGACTTCTCCCAAGTGCACCAGCGCTCTCTATTCTCATCTAAGTCAGGCCCTGGATTTTAACTTAATAGCCACCTGTTTCCCCCAAACCACCCTGCCCACCCCCTTCCTTCTTCACACTGAGCCTGGGTGGTGCTGACGTCCCACTTTCCTCTTCTGCCTGGTAGCGACGCCAGCACAAGACATGAATTCTGTGATGGTTCATTTTATGCCCCCAGACATTTGGTCAAGCATTATTCTGGATGTGTCATGAGGGGCTTTTGGGAGGAGGTTAGCATTTGAGTTGGTAGCCTGAGTAAAGCAGAGTGCCCTTGCCCAGCTTGGCTAGCACAAAAAGGATGCCCATTCCCCAGATGAGGGGGAATCCCTCCTGCCTGACTGCTTTTGAGCTGGGTCATTGTTTTTTTTGTTGTTTTTTCTTTGTCTTTGGACTCAAACTGAAACATCAGCTCTTTGGGGGTCTAGAGCCTGCTGGCCTTCAGTTAGGAGCTATGCTGTTGGCGCTCCTGGGTCTCCAGCTTGCAAACCTTGGGACTGGTCCATAATTTCATAAGCCAATTCCTTATAATAAATCTGTCTACTGGTACTGTTTCTTTAGAGCTGCAGCCCCCATCACCAGCCACAAACTGGTACCGGTCCACGGCCCGTTAGGGGCCAGGCTGCACGGGGGGAGGTGAGTGGTGGGCAGGTGAGTGAAGCTTCTTCTGTGTTTACAGCCACTCCTCATCACTCACATCACCACCTGAGCTCCAGCTCTGTCATGTCCCATCCCCTCCACTCCCACCTTGCATGAAACCAGCCCCTTGTACCAAAAAGTTTGGGGATCACCACTCCAGAGAGCAGTGGCTAGTGCACATTCCAGTGACACACTGTTGTCATGCTCAGATAGGTGCCTGAGCTGGTCTGCAATCTCACGCTCCACAAAGTGCATTTTAAGCCTCCTTTGTTTTCCTCAATCCCCATCTTCCCCCATTGACCCCTGGCTCTCAGCGGTTGACTGGGATGAACGCTACTGCTACCCTACAGCCCCTCTGTAAGTCCAGGCCCCTCCCTAGCCGCTGAGTTTACAAACTCTCTCCTCTCATGGCTCCCAGAACTGCCTCCAGCCAACAGGAGCCCTTGCCAGGCAGGGCCCAACCCCAGACTCAGCCAATGACCATCCGATCCAGGGGTATAAATGAGAGAGGAGCCTTGCTCAAAGGTGGAACAGCAGGCAGATGAGCAGTGACTCCTTTACTAGGGAGGACAAAGAACTTGTGGCCATTTACTCAAGCGACTATACCCTGGGGGGAAAGTAGCAGTCAAGTATGTGAAGGGCCTTGGATATAGGGTTTGGTTTGATGCTAGTATCCCAGGATACAAAGCATCATCCTGGCTCCTGTCACAGACCATGTGAGAGTCAGGTAGCAAAGTTCTGACCCAGGTGCACGTGGAGATTGCCCTGAGTCCACAAACCCACCTTGTGGTCATTCCCTGGGTCCTAAACATATGTAGGAAGGACATACGGCCGTTGGAAGCATCCTCACTCTGGTTCCTTGACCTGCAGAGTGAGAGTTATTATGGTGGGAAAGACCAGCTGTGGCCCCAGAACACTTTCTACCTAGATACGAATGAGAAGCAATGAGACCCCCAGGACGGCAGAGGTCAGTGTCACCTTAGAGTCTGGAAACATCTGGGGTAGGAGGCGCCAGTCATGACCTCTTTAATCTACCAGTCTGACCCTACAAAACTTGTATGGATCACAGTAGATTATTATTATTTTTTTTGGAGACAGAGTCTCACTTTGTCATCCTCAATAAAGTGATCTAGAGTCATAGCTCACAGCAACCTCAAACTCTTGGGCTCAAAGCTATTCATTTGCCTCAGCCTCCCTGGTAGCTGGAACTATAGGTGCATACCACAATGCCTGGCTATTTATTTTATTTATTTATTTATTTTTTGCAGTTTTTTTGGCTGGGGTCAGGTTTGAACCCGCCACCTCCGGTGTATGGGGCCAGCGCCCTATTCCTTGAGCCACAAGCACCATTCAATGCCAGGCTATGTTTAGAGACAATGTCTTGCTCTTGCTCAGGCTGGTCTTGAACTCATGAGCTCAGGCAGTCCACCTGCCTTGACCTTCCAGAGTACTAGGATTACAGGCATGAGCCACTGTGCCCTGCCTATAGTAGATTATTTTATGTTTGTTTTGTTTGCTTGTTTTTTGTAGAGACAGAGTCTAACTTTATCACCCTCGGTAGAGTGCCATGGCATTACACAGCTCACAGCAACCTCCAACTCCTAGGCTTAGGTGATTCTCTTGTCCCAGCCTCCCTATACTTGGGAGTATAGGCGCCCACCATAACACCTGGCTATTTTTCTGTTTTTGCAGTTCGGCCGAGGCCAGATTTGAACCCCCTACCTTCGGTATATGGGGCCGGCACCCTACTCGATGAGCCACAGGTGCCACCGATTATTTTATGTTTTATTTTATTTTCCTATTTCAAAATATTAATGGGGTACAAATGTTTTTGGTTACATGGATTGCTTTTGTTAACAACTGAGTCATGACTATTAAGTGTGCCCATCACCCAAATACGTTCATTGTACCCGTCAGGTGGGTATTTGCCCCTTTTTACCTCCCCTCTCCTCTCTGCTTGAGTTCCACTGGGTGTTACTTCTCCTGACTACATGTGTGTTCATGGGTCATTTCCCATTTAGTAATGAATAGACACCATGTCTATTTTTTACATTCTTAAGATATTTTATTTAGGAAAATGGTCTCCAGTTCCATCTGAATTATTGGAAATGGCCTTAATTCGTCCTTTTTTTGACAGTACTCCATGTTACCATATTTTATTAATCCAATCCTGCACTGATGGGCACTTGGGTTGATTCCACATCTTCGTAATTGTGAGTTGTGTTGCAATCAACATTTGAGTGTCGGTGTCTTTTTGATAAAAACTACTTCTTTCCCCTTAGGTAGGGAAATCCCAGAAATGGGATTTTTGTATGAAATGGTAGGTCTACTTTTAGTTCTTTGAGGAATTGAGGAATCACCACACTGTTTTCCACAGAGGTTGTACAAATTTGCAGTTCTACCAGCAGAGCATAAGCCTTCTTTTTTCTCTGCATCCGTATCAGCATCTATTGTTGTTGGCCTTTTGTTTGTTTGTTTGTTTGTTTGTTTATTTGTTTGTGTAGACAGCATCTCACTCTGTCACTCTGAGTAGAGTGCTATGGTGTCATAGCTCACAGCAACCTCAAACTATTAGGCTCAAGAGATCCCCTTGCCTCAGCCTCTTGACTAGCTGGAAATACAAGTGCCCACCACAACACCTGGCTGGTTTTTCTATTTTTAATAGAGATTAGGTCTCACTCTTTTCTTTTTTCTTTCTTTCTTTCTTTTTTTTTTTTGAGACAGAGCCTCAAGCTGTCTCCCTGGGTAGAGTGCTGTGGCATCACAGCTCACAGCAACCTCCAACTCCTGGACTCAAGAGAGTCTCCTGCCTCCACCTCCCAAGTAGCTGGGATTACAAGTGCCCCCCACAATGCCCAGCTAGTTTTTGGTTGCAGCCGTCATTGTTGTTTGGCGGCCCAGACTGGATTCGAACCCGTCAGCTCAAGGTGTATGTGGCTGGCACCTTAGCCGCTTGAGCCATAGGCGTCAAGCCTATGAGAAATATTTTCAATTTTCAGCACGATGTTGGCTATGGCCTTGTCATACATATGTTTTATTGCTTTTATGATTTTGAGATATGTTTTTTCTTTTCTTTTCTTTTTTTGTAGAGACAAGAGTCTCACTTTATCACCCTCAGTAGAGTGCCATGGCGTCACACAGCTCACAGCAACCTCCAGCTCTTGGGCTTAGGCGATTCTCTTGCCTCAGCCTCCCAAGTAGCTGGGCCTACAGGCGCCCGCCACAATGCCCGGCTATTTTTTGATGGAGTTTGGCCGGGGCTGGGTTTGAACCTGCCACCCTCGGTATATGGGACCTGACCCTACTCGCTGAGCCACAGGCGCTGTCCAAGATATGTTTTTTCTATGCCTAGTTTGTTAAGAGTTTTTATCATGAAATGCTACTGAATTTTGTTGAATACTTTTTCTGCATCTATTGAAATGATTATACAGTCTTTGTTTTTGCTTCTGTTGACGTGGCGAATCACATTTACTGGAGCTTTAGAAACGTAGCCAAGTAGTAGTTGCTTCCTAATGTGGAGGTATCATTTCTATTGCAAATTAATGCAGACTTGGGCATGATGAATGCAGCTATTGATATGCAAATGGTTCTCCCTGCTGACTGGAAGAGAGGATTAGAAGCAGTTTACATTCACAAGAGACAAAATCTACAAAAGAAAAACTTTACCTCTTTTATGTTTACATGGATGGAGCTGGAAAATATTCTTCTTAGTAAAGTATCTCAGGAAAGGGGAAAAAATATATCCAATGTACTCAGTATTACTGAGTATGAAACCACTTTATAATCACTCACACTTTCATATGAAAGATGAATCACAACTATAGCCCAGGAGGAAGGAGGGAAGGGGGGGCAAGGATGGGGGGAGGTCGATAGAGGGAGGGTTAGTGGGGGGACCACACCTAAGGAGCATATTGCAAGTACAAGTTGGATCTATCAAGTGTAGAACACAAAAGTCTTAACGCTGTAATTGGGTAAATGAGGTGAAGGCTATGTTAATTAGTAGGATGTAAGCAGTCCAATTTGTATAAATAATCAACATTTTGAATCCCATAATGGCATAAAGTATTCATGATCTATGTACAAATGACTTAATTTAAAAAAAACAGTTAAAAATAAAAAAAATAAAAATAAAATTATCATTCCAGCATGCACCCACAGCGATGGGAAAACAGCCTGAGTCCCCGCCAGCCCCACCACCCTGCACTTGTGGCCACATCAGCCTTGTTCCTTTTCCTCCAACGTGCTGAGCTGGGTCCCCACCAGGGCTTTTTGCACGGGAGTCTCTCATTCCAGAACACTCTTCTCTGACTCAGTTTCTAGTCTTTAGTTCTCAGCTGAAACGTCAACTCCTCCTAGTGGCCAGGTTTTAAAAAGCAGCTGCCTGGTCACCCTGTAATGTCTCTACCTCTGCAAATGTTTTATCTTTTGTATATTTAATGTAACTGTCTCCATCCCTGACATCAGTGCCATCAGACAGAGGAACACCTGTCCTGGAAAAGCCTAGAACACAGCAGACACTGTGTGCACCCCTGCCTTTGCCCCTCGGACGGAGAGCTTGTCAGTGTGCCTCTCCGAGGACAGGAATGTTCCCAGAACGGAACAAACATCCAGATGCCATCTGAGCACTTGGTGTGAGGTTGCAGGATTGAACGTGAAACCCGAATGCAGAACTGTCCTGCCACTGATCCGCTTCATGTGTCAGGGTGTCCATTTCCATCCCCAGATTTGTGCGACACTGCTGGAGTTTGATCCTGAAACTGAACAGCATGGTGACGTCATGAAACTACCTTTGATAGGTGGGGATGAAGGACAGGGGTTCTGTGTCTCGCAGGATGCCATGTCTTGTAGAGATTGTGTGAAGCAGAAAGACAGCACCCCGAGCTCGCTGTGTGACCTTGAGCAAACAACCTGACCTCTGAGAACCTCGTTTCTGAAGTGTCTGCCCTGTCTGCAGGCTACTGTGAGGAGCAGGCTGCTGGCACAGCCAGACTAGGAAAAGTGTTCCACACACGTCGCTCACCACTGGTCACTGAGATGTGTGGGGATGTCTCCCCACCAGCAAGCAATTCCCCTTCAGACCCCAGCTGAGTGTCCTCCAGCTCGTTCTGAAACCATCCACCTGGGGACGCTGTCCCATCCCACAGCGTAAGGGCTCTGTCCCCTGAGACTGCCCCCTTCTTACGCCAGCTGCAAGCCCCAGGTTGTGACCAGCACTTTTAACCACTGGCTCTAAAATAGGGATTCCCTGACTCTTCCCTTGGGTTTGGTTGATCTGCTAGAGTGGCTCACGGAACTCGGGGAAACAGTTTACTTAAAATGAAATGAAGGCCTGAAACAGGAAGCCGTTGATTCTCTCTGCTCCCACCGTGGGTGCCCCTCTCTGAGGTCAGCTACCTGGGCGCTCTCGGAACCCTGTCCTGTGGGGGTCTCGTGGAGGCTTCAGTACGTAGCCGTGAGTGATTATATCATCGGCCCTTGGTGATCAACTCAAGCCTCAGCCCCTCAATCCCCACTAGAGCTCAAGGGTGGGGCTGAAAATTCCCATGAGGCAGCTCCTTAGTACAAAGGTTGTTCCTGTCACCCTGGAAATTCCAAGGGATTTAGGAGCGCTGTGCCCGGAGCTGAGGACAGGACCAGATACGTGTTTCTATGGGAGCATTTGCCGATGTTGTCAGTGTTGTAGGGAGTAGTGTTACCTCCCCCACTTGACACACAGAGAGTGTCGCAGAGAGTGCAAGTAACTTGTCCAACCCCACCCTGGGGAACAGCAGAGTTGGGGTCACATTCTGCTTCCTGGGCCCCAAAGCTGGCCCCACAGCTGGCCTCACCTCCGATATGAAACATCCGGGTAAGATGAAATTTGTGTAGGCATCCTTCAGTGAGCTGTGTTTTTGATCTGTCCCCTACACAGATATCCAGGCATTAAAAGCCAGTTTTCACAAATCCCTGATCCTACCTGTGCCCTAGGTTGGCCAGCCCCTTTTTTAAGGTGGCCTGCTGCCCAAGGGGCATGCGTCTCTTTTTATCCCCAGGCCAGCTCTTCTTCCATTCTCCATGGTCACAGTCAATGGCCCAGACAGGTCACAGTCAATGGCCCAGACGGGCCACAGGGGCTCAGGCCAGGAGTCTGATCTTCCCCAGCCCTTGCTATTTCTCTCACCAGACATCTGAACTGGTGAGGACTTCGGGTGGACTCTACTGCAAAAACAAACCTCATGCTGCCTGTTTCCACCCTCAGCCAGCTGGGTGTCCCCTGTCAACTCCTGCAGCCTCTGGCCTTTCCCTCTGAAACCTGATTGCACAGAGAAACAAGGGCGACCCCTTCTCTGTCAGGCAGAGCCAGCAACTACCACCTAAAACCCTCCGGTGGTTTCCCATTTCCCTTGGAAAGAAAACCCAACCCATGATATCCTAACAGTCAGCTTCCTGCCTTCCCTGGGGCCAACTCCCTTCGCTCCACCTTTGGACCTCACCCTAGCTCTCCAGCTCCCTGAGAGCACCAGCCCTCCCCCTAGCACACGCCTGGCTCTCTCCAGCTCCCTGAGAGCACCAGGCCTCTGCACGCTCTGCTCCTCCAGCCTGAACTACTCTGCCCCAGAAGGGAGGCTCCTTCCTGCTTATTCATAGGCTCTGTGTTCTGCAAGCCACACACAAGTGCTACCGCACCGTGGATGCCTCCTGATTCTCCTGGAAGAGAAGTCAGATGGGAAGTCCCACATCCCTTACACTCAGTGTAACAGCAGAGAGGGGGCCGGTGGAGCGCAGAGTTCTCTGTACCGGACTCGCAGTGTTTTACAGCTGCAGCAAGAAGACGCAGACAGCCACCCACCGCCTCAGGTCTGGCGCTGCCCCGGTGCTCGGACTCTTCAGGGGCAGAGCATCTGACTTTGTGGCCACACAGGGACGTTATACAAGCCACACAGTCAGGTCCCTGAATGTCCCGTTAGTTGGACTCTCGGTCCTACCTCCAAGGCAGGGCCGGTCTCTGAAGAGTCTCCACCAGGTCCCTTGGCCTTTTTAGAAACATTTACCCCCAGCCTCCTCGTCCAGTCCAGTGAACAGGTTCCCATCACCTCCCTAGTGCTTCCACGCAACCCTCCCTCAGTGGAAAGCTGATCTCCACGTGACTGTGTCCTCACTGTGACCCAGCGCTTGTCAGGCTGGGGACCGCAGCACTTTGGAGGGGTGACCGTGTCACTCCTCATCTCTGCTCACCAGTGGCCACAGCACTCCCCTCAGTCGTGTGATAACCAGAATGTCCCCAGACGGTGCCAGATGTCCTCTGGTGTACACACCCCACACACAGTTCTCTTTGTCTCTGAACCGCCATTGCATTAGACTAGGTGGTCCCAATCGTCCTCCCCAGGCTGAACATCTGTGCTCTGTCCCACGCTTTGTCTCCCGTGGTCTTTACGAGAGGGACGGGAGTGGGACGCCTTGCTTCCAGTCGTGGGGAACAAGAGGCCAATTTTCACTGTGGCGGTGGATCAGTCAGGGTTCTCCAGGGAAATGAAAGCAACAGAATGTGTGTGTGCATATGTGTGCCTGTGTGTATGTGTCTGCGTGCATGCACATGTGGGTGTGTGAGTATGCATGTGTGCACGTGTGTGTGCATGCGTGCATGTGCATGAGCGTATGTGTGCATGTGTGCGTGAGTACATGCATGTGCGTGTGTGTGTGTGTGTGGAGAGAGATTTATTTTTACAAATTGGCACACACAGTTGTGGAGGCTTGGTAAATCCGAAATCTGCAAGGCAGGCTAAATAAAGTTCCAGAGAGGAGCTGCAGCCCAGTTCAAAGCCCATCTGTTGCCCGAATTCCTTCTTGCTCAGGGGAGTTCAGTCTTTGTCCATCGGGTCTTCAACTGATTGGCTGAGGCCCACCTAGGTTGTGCAAGTTAATCTGCTTTACTTGGAGTCTGCAACTGACATGTTAGTTTCAATCTCCCCAAAACACCCTCATAGAAACAACCAGAATGATGTTTAACCACCATGTGGCCCAGCCAAGTTGATTCATAAAATTTACCAACACAGGCAGCAAGGATGAACTGATTTATTTCGAAGAGCAGGAGGATCTGCTTGTGTTTGTCTGGAATTTGGGCCAGGCTTCCATGATTACTAGTGGGAATGTCACTGTTCCATATGCCAAATGGGAGCTTTCTGTGGTCTTCACCATGACAACCACCTGGGACCTGTGAAAAAATACTGAGGTCAGCGCTACCCTCAGTGTCCAGCGCACTTCGTCGGAGGGGCGCGGCCACAGCAGAGATTGCTAGCGACACCTAGTGGCCCCGTGTGGTGTAGACCTACTTCCCTTCACGTTAGTCTTGAGTGGCAGGGGCGGCAGCTCACCTCCCTGTGGCCTCCCCAGGGGAAGGAGCCTCGGCAGGAGCCCTTGCCACCTGCTGCCTGCTCCTGCCACCAGCACAGGCTTAGCGATTGAGGGTCCCTTCCCCACCATTTTAATCAAAGTTTCTGCTAAAATATAATAATTATTATGTTTTATCTAATAGTTGTTAAGCTTTGAGGTGCACACAGTGCTAAAAGCAGGTGTTATTTTATTTAAAGCTTTGAGGTGCACACAGTGCTAAAAGCAGGTGTTATTTTATTTAATCTACACAATGACCCTATGAGGAAGGTTCTACACTGGTCCCCAGGTTCTACATGAGGAAACCAAGGCACAGAGAAGTTAAGCAACTTGCCTGCCGTGGATACTGGCAGTCTGACATTGATGACTTTGACAGTTAAGGATTTTTAAAAACTTTGCTTCCACAAGACTTAAATCAGAGTTACAGCCACTGGGAAAGAGGAAACAAAAATTGGCAAAGCTTCCAGATGTCACCATTGTGTACCTAGAAAACTGAAAAAAGTAAAAATTCCTAGAATTAATAGGAGTTTAGCAAAGTGCCAGGACAACTGTTGCATTTCCAAAAATCAGTTGTGTTCCTGGTAATAGTCCATGGAAGTCATATTTAAAAATAGTGACCTTAAAAAAATAATAAAAATAGTGACCTTATCCACATAGAAACAAAAAGAAGCTACCTAGGGAAAAAATTGGCAAGCCATAAAACTATGGAGCTTTATGAAGGGGTTAAAGAAGATTCACCCTTTGGAGACATGGTAAATATTGTAAAAAATGTCAAATCTAGGCTCGGTGCCTGTGGCTCAACGGGCTAAGGTGCCAGTCACGTACACCTGAGGTGGTGGGTTCGAATCCAACCTGGGCCTGCCAAACGACAATGACGGCTGCAACCAAAAAATGGCCAGGCATTGTGGCGGGGTGCCTATAGTTCCAGCTACTTGGGAGGCAGAGGCACTTGAGCCCAGGAATTGTAGGTTGCTGTGAGCTGTGATGCCACAGCACTCTACCCAGGGCGACAGCTTGAGTCTCTGTCTCAAAAAAAAGAAAAGTCAATTCTTTGGGAGACTAGGCAAGAGAATCGCCTAAGCTCAGGAGTTGGAGGTTGCTGTGAGCTGTGTGATGCCAAGGCACTCCATTAAGGGTGATAAAATGAGACTCTGCCTCTACAGAAAAAAAAAAAATGTTTTTCAAATTAGTTTATAGATAAAAATATCCAATTCTTTTCAAATTAGTTTATAGATAAAAATAATTCCTGTCTTTTTATAAAATCCAAATTAGTCATGGAAATAATTTCTAAGCAATTTGAAAATTTCCAAGCACACTATGTAAAATGTCTTTTGAGTTCCTAACAAGTTCTAATATCCCAGAAGTGAAGAGTAAGTCATCATGAGCACTTGGGTCAGTTCTAAAATTTTTTTCAGACTCAGCTACCTACTGCAGGGAGATCCTTTCTGCTTGGCTGCACCTAGGGTACTCAGATCCAAACAAATTGGCAAAGAAATTGTCTCACAGTTTTAAAATATTCAAATTATGAAACTAACATCTATGAAATGTATGTATATCTTTTAACAAATAATAGAATGAAAACATATCTTGTTACCAGGGAGGAAAGGTCCTTAGGCAGCCCCATGCAGTGGTACTCATGTGAAGTAGGGTCCCTGCCCTTGAGTGTGGGCAGAATCTGGGACCTGCTTCTAAATGTACAGAATGTGGTGAAGGTGAGGGAGACGTAGTGGTGCACGGCCGTGCTACAGAAGATTGTAACATTCGCATTGCTGGAGATGCTCCCCTTGCCGGCCATGAGGAAGCACGCTGACTTGTGACCACCTTATACTGCAGCCATGTGGCAGGGAGCTGAAGGACAGCCTCAAGTCCACAGCCAGCAAGAAACTGAATAGTGTCAACAACCACGTGAACATGGATGCCAGTTAGTTCCCAGTCGAGCCTCAGAACCTCAGATGAAACCACAGCCCCAACCAATATCTTGATTACAACCTTGCAGGTGTCCTGGATAAGCTGTGCCCAGATTCTTGACCCACAGCAAGTGTTTTTTGCAATATTATGATTCACCAATAGATAACTAATATGCCGTTACTTAAGGTAAGTGATAACTGTAACTGATATCTATAACCAATCTCTCACACGTCCTTCCTGATCGTCTCTCTTCCTCCTTTCCAGAAGCAAGCACCATTTTGATTTTTGTTTTGATAATTCCTGTTTTTCTTTATAGACTTGCCGTTATATGTAAGTATCTCTAAATAGGATGTGTTTTGTTTTGGAAATATGAATGTCACGCACAAACCTAACTCTGTAACAATAGCTGGGTAGTTTCTGGACAGCCTCTATATAGTAAGTTTATAGATCTTGAACATAGAGCTCAATGCATTTCTGTGTATGAATGCACCTGTGTAGCTACAATTCAGATCAAGACATTGAACTTTTTGGCTCAGCGCCTGTGGCTCAAGCGACTAAGGTGCCAGCCACAGACACCTGAGTTGCCCGGTTCGAATCCAGCCTAGGGCCTGCCAAACAACAATGACAGCTGCAACCGAAAAATGGCCAGGCGTTGTGGCGGGCGCCTGTAGTTCCAGCTACTTGGGAGGCGGAGGTAGGAGAATGGCTTAAGCCCAGGAGTTGGAGGTTGCTGTGAGCTGTCAAGGGCGACAGTTTGAGGCTCTGTCTAAAAAAAAAAAAAAAAATACTGAACTTGTCCAATACTCCAACAGGCTCCTTGATGCCCTTTCTGAACCACTGACCCCCACCACAAATCAGCTCAGTCTGTTCTCCAGCTTCACACAAATGGAATCTCGCAGGATTCACTGTGGATCTGGGTTCTCCCGCTCAGCATTATGTTCGTGAAATGAATTCCCCGATCAGTAGTTCCTTTACTTTTATTGCTGAATATGGATAAACCACAATTTGTTCCTCTCTTCTACTGTTGATAAACATCTGGACCGATTTCAACTTGGAGCTGTTTTGAACGTGCTGTTCAAACGTTCTCAACTGTTACCTTTGGCAGACCACGAAGGCTCTGTTCTCTTGTAAATACTTCGGAGTGGGAGTGAGTGATGGGTATGGGATAGTCACATGTCAAATTCTAGACTCTGCCTAACAGGGAAACTCATATTCTAACAGCTATTTTCTTTCTTTCTTTCTTTCTTTTTTTTTGAGACAGAGCCTCAAGCTGTCACCCTGGATAGAGTGCTGGGACATCACAGCTCACAGCAACCTCCAATTCCTGGGCTCAAGCGAGTCTCCTGCCTCCGCCTCCTAAGTAGCTGGGACCACAGGCGCCCACCACAACGCCCAGCCATTTTTTGGTTGCAGCCATCATTGTTGTTTGGCGGGCCCAGGCTGGATTCAACCCCGCCAGCTCAAGTGTACGTGGCTGGCGCCTTTGCCCGTTGAGCCACAGGCGCCGAGCCTCTAACAGCGATTTTCAATTGACGCATAATATCTATACTTCCTTATGGAGGACAGTATGATATTTCCATTCATGTACACGATGTGTAATGATAAATCAGGGGGGTTGGCATATTCATCACCTCAAACATTTATCATTTCTTTGTATTGGGAATGTTGCAGCCCAGCTGGGTTGTACTGCCCACTGCACAGGGAATAGCTGGTGCACCGAGATGGCTGGGGCTATGGTGGAGAAAGAATTTATTCCCTAGAGCACTGGGCAGGGAGATGGCAGAATTCTCTCAAATCCGCCTCCTTGAGAATTTGGGAGATGAAGTTTTGTTTTGTTTTGTTTTTTGTAGAGACAGAGTCTCACTTTATTGTCCTCAGTAGAGTGCCATGGCATCACACAGCTCACAGCAACCTCCAACTCCTGGGCTTAGGCGATTCTTGCCTCAGCCTCCAAGTAGCTGGGACTCCAGGCACCCACCACAACGCCCGGCTATTTTTCTGTTTTTCAGTTTGGCCGAGGCCGGGTTTGAACCCGCCACCTTCGGTATGTGGGGCCGGAGCCCTACTCGATGAGCCATAGGTGCTGCCCTGGGAGACGCAGTTTTTAAGGATAATTTGACAGGTGGGGAATTAGGTGATTAAGTTTACTAACTGGCTAAGTTTGGAGCAAAATTATAGGGGCATGGCCATCATCTTCTTTTAGCTTCAGCTCCTGGCACCAGGAATCCAGTTGAGTTGGTTTCCTTGGTGTGGGCCATGGGTCTGGGTGTGTCAGCCAATCCTGCAGAATGTGGGGCCTGGAAGATATCGTAGAAGCTATGTTTAGGGTTCCAAAAGGTGAGTTATCTATGGAGGAAAGTTAAGGGTCTCTACAACTGACAGGGAGAGAGTCAAGGATCTTTACAAGTGGCAGGATATTGAAGTGCTGTGAGAGGATCTTAGTTGTGCCACATATTTTTTTTTTTTTTTTTGAGACAGAGCCTCAAGCTGTCACCCTGGGTAAAGTGCTATGACATCACAGTTCACAGCAACCTCCAATTCCTGGGCTCAAGCAAGTCTCCTGCCTCAGCCTTCCAAGTAGCTGGGACCACAGGCGCCCACCACAAGGCCCGGCCATTTTTTGGTTGCAGCAGTCATTGTTGTTTGGCGGGCCCAGCTGAACCTCCCAGCTCAGGTGTATGTGGCTGGCGCCTTAGCCCGCTAAGCCACAGGTGCCGAGCCATTTTCTCTGTTCTTAACTAGGTTGTTCCCTCAAGGGGCTTTTGGGGGCCCTTACTCTAGTTCTCACCTTGCACCTCTTCATCAATCTGCAAGAGCATTCAAACTTTTCTCTTCTAGCTATTTGAAGCTATTTGAATAAATTATTGTTAAATTGTTACTGCACGGTGCTATAGAACCCCAGAACTTTATTTCTCCTATCTGGATATAATTTTAACTTTTTTTTTTTTTTTTTGCAGTTTTTGGCCGGGGTCGGGTTTGGACCCACTACCTCCGGTATATGGGGCCAACACTCTACTCCTTTGAGCCACAGGCGCCCCACCAGGGATATAATTTTATATCAGTTACCCAACCTTTCTTTCCCCCACCTGCCCCAGCTTCCAATAACCACATTTCTATTCTCCACTTCTACAAACTCTACTTTTGTAGCTTCCACATATGTGTGAGAACATGTGGTATTTATCTTTCCGTGCCTGGATTATTTCACTGACCATATGATCCAACAATCCCATTACTAAGTGTATATATCCAAAGGAAAGTGAAGGAGCTAAGGAAACTTCACCCCCAGATATGACTACTTGGTGTAAAGAATACTTTGAATTAAAGGCCATTGGAGATCAGGAAGAATTTGGAAGGGGCTTTCCCTCAATCTACCTAAAACTGGACTGGCCTGATCAAAAGATCAAAGGAGGCAACTGACTCCCTTTCTCCCCCTGTTGTCTTCTGTACTGCAGGAGAGAAGATCGGGAACACCAGCAGACCTGGCCCAATCATCTAAAACACAACACCTGTCCCCCAGGTTCATTCACAAGTCAGTCTTTTCTCCCATCTCTCCATCCTCCCCAGCAACCACTTGCTACACCTGTTCTCTTCATGTCTCCTTCCCATCGAAAGGCATGTCCATCGTTGGCCTTCACTGAGACATCGTGTAATCACCCCTGTGATTCTCACCGTGCGCATGGTATTTGGAAATAAACATTTTCTTATCAATCTGCCTTAATTGTAAGTTGATCTTTCAGCAAACTTTCAGGGGATAAAGAGTGAGTCTCCTCTTGACTCTAAAAGGAAGTTAGTTTGGGGCGGTGCCTGTGGCTCAAAGGAGTAGGGCACCAGCCCCATAGGCCAGAGGTGATGGGTTCAAACTCAGCCCTGGCCAAAAACCACAAAAAAAGGAAGTTAGTTTGTCCAAGAGACATTTGCATGCCCGTGTTTATCTCAGCACTATTCACAACAGTCAAGATATGGAATTAATCTAAGTGTTTAGTAATAGTCGAATGGATAAAGAAAATTGGCATATATACACGACAGAATACAGCTTAGCCATTTTAAAAAAAGAATGATGGCTCGGCGCCTGTGGCTCAACGGGTTAAGGCGCCAGCCATGTACACCTGAGCTGGCGGGTTCAAATCCAGCCCGGGCCCACCAAGCAACAATGACGGCTGCAACCAAAAAATGGCCGGGCGCCTATAGTCCCAGCTACTTGGGAGGCGGAGGCAGGAGACTCGCTTGAGCCCAGGAATTGGAGGTTGCTGTGAGCTGTGATGCCACAGCACTCTATCCAGGGCGACAGCTTAAGGCTCTGTCTCAAAAAAAAAAAAAAAGAGAATGAGAACCTGCTATTTGCAGCAATGTGACTGAGATGGAGGATGTCGTACTGGAGTGAGGAGTTTCTGACACACGTGGTGTTGGCCACACACTGAGAAAGCCACGTGGCTAAACGCTGCATCAGTTCCCCTTCTTGTGGTACCAGGGGAGAAGAACTTCAGATACCAGCAAGGTGATTTGGGAAAGAGAAGAGGATGGGAAATTAACTTAGTACCATCCATTAGCACCTCTTTGGTACAACTTACTGCAATTTACCTCTTTTGTCCAAGAGTAAGAAGAGAACAGGGAAGCATTGATAGGGCTGGGACGGCAAGAAGCCAGGCCACCATGTCCAATCAAACAAGCCTCTTCCCACCCCAACTGGAAGCTAGAATAATGCTCATTTATTTGGGTTATCCCTTAAGGGAGCAACTATCTCCTTTGCTCAGCTTAAACAAGATAATTGCAAAGCAGTGTCCTGCCAGTCCATCCTCTTAACAAAAGAGGTGAGAAAAAAAGAGATTGGCATTCTTCCCTCTGGGCCCAGCAAGCACAACACGCAATGCCAGTTTGGCAGAAACTCTCCTTTTACCCAACTCTGGATGTTTCGAAACAGTTATACCCAGCAACTCTGAGTGCAGGCCAGGTAAAGGGCTTCCTGTTGGCGGCCCACACTTCCCCAGCCCCTGTGCCAGTCAGCCAGCAGTCTGGCTCAGCTTCTGCCCAGCCACGATCTGAAGCTGCTCTCTGCTGTTTCCAGGTGAGCACTGCAGCCAGGGACCTCAGAAAGCAGAGACAATCCAGGCCTAGGGAAAGAGGAGGCTCCCACATCAAGGCAGGTGGAGGATTGGGAGGTGGTGTTAAGGACTCGGCTATAAACCAGGGTACAACAGGTCCCGCCAGCCAAGGTGAGTTGAATTAATTCCTGCCCCTTCCCAACCACCCCAGGCCAGGCCCCATCCCCCTGGCTCCAGCTCCTTCAGCTCACCGAGCCACTTCTGGGGCTGCACAAGCCGCACCGCTCTGGGCCCCCTTGTTTAAACTCTTCCCACTGCTCCACAAATGCAGTGAAGCAAGAAAACCCACATCTGTAGTACTCTCAAAGCTCAGGGTGTCCCTAAAGTGAGGTGCCTTGTACCATGTTGGTGACCAATGAATATTAGTTGTGAAGGAGATAAAAATATGCCACTGAAACCACCCTTACAAATTGCTGAAAGGGTGCAAGGCAGACTAGAGTAAGGGCCCCCAGAATTCTGCACACGAGCAAGCTTAGCTATAATAATGAGAACAATCACCCGCTGTCCCCGCGGCTGCTTGATAACAGTCACGTTGCTGCTGCGTTTACCCTGCAGTCACGCATCATCGTCCACATAAAACGTCATCTGTTTGGAGCCTCAGGGTAGTTTTTGAGATCCACCCAGGCCAAGCAACTGACTCAAGTGGTCTTGGACATAACACCCAAGGCCCTGCATTCCAGCACCCGGCCCACCCAGACAGCAGCCTTCCCAAAGGACTGCTGACCCCCCACCCCCGAATTAGCAAACCCCGATTGCCTGCCTAACCCTCAGCCCACCAAGCTATCTTTAAAATCCCTGTTCCCCCAATTCTCAGAGAGGTGGATTTGAGAGATTTCTCCCATCTCCCTGTTTGGTACCCTGCAGAATAAACCCTCTCTCAGCTGTAAATCCAGCTGTCTCTGGACACTGGCTTTCTGTTGGGCAGTGGGCAGACGACCCTGGCTGGGTAGTGGCACCACTCTGGCAAGTGGACTATTTTGATTATAGGCCTTCAGGAACATGGCAGGACCAAGAAGCTCGCTCTGACCATGCTGCTTCTTAAAAGCAAAAGATGGGGTGGGGTTTTGGTGTGTGCCACACCTTTTGGGAGCAAAACACAATTGTAAGAGGGACTTTACCTAACAATTGCAATCAGTGTAACCTGGTTTCTTGAATCCCCAACAATAAAAAAAAAAAATGTTGTTAAAAAAACAAAAGTGAGGCTCGGTGCCTGTGGCTCAACGGGCTAAGGCGCTAGCCACCTGAGCTACCTGAGCTGGTGGGTTCAAATTCAGCCTGGGCCCGCCAAACAGCAATGATGGCTGCAAACAAAAAATGGCCGGGCATTGTGGCAGGCGCCTGTAGTCCTAGCTACTTGGGAGGCGGAGGCAGGAGACTCGCTTGAGCCCAGGAATTGGAGGTTGCTGTGAGCTGTGATGCCATAGCACTGTATCCAGGGTGACAGCTTGAGGCTCTGTCTCAAAAAAAAAAAAAAAAAAGTGAAAGAATTTGGGCCGTGCCTGTGGCTCAGTGAGTAGGGCACCGGCTCCATATACCAAGGGTGGTGGGTTCAAACCCGGCCTCGGCCAAACTGCAAAACAAAAAAGTAGCCGGTGTTGTGGCAGGCGCCTGTAGTCCCAGCTACTCGGGAGGCTGAGGCAAAAGAATCGTCTAAGCCCAAGAGCTGGAGGTTGCTATGAGCTGTGACACCACAGCACTCTACCAAGGGTGACAAAGTGAGACGCTGTCTCTAAAAAAAAAAAGTGAAAGAATTTTAACAATTCTAAACAGAAAAATAGCCAGGCGTTGTAGCGGTCACCAGTAGTCTCAGCTACTCAGGAGGCTGAAGCAAGAGAATCACCTAAGCCCAGGAGTTGGAGGTGTCTGTGAGCTGTGTGATGCCACGGCACTCTACTGAGGGCTATAAAGTAAGACTCTGTCTCTCAAAACACAAAGAAAAAGAATTTTAACAATTCTGAGCTTCACCAAAATAAATTACTTTGTCCTTGTGATTTTAACAAAAGAATTAAGCTGCAGCTTTTTAATACGTTAAATTTTGTAGTCATTTAATAAAGCTTATTAATTTGATTTTGAAGTTTTTTTGTTTTTTTTTTTTGTAGAGACACTATCACCCTCCGTAGAGTGCTGTAGCATCACACAGCTCACAGCAACCTCCAAATCCCGGGTTTAGGCGATTCTCTTGCCTCAGCCTCCTGAGTAGCTGGGACTACAGGCACCCACCACAACGCCCGGCTATTTTTTTTGTTTTGCAGTTTGGCTGAGGCCAGGTTTGAACCTGCTACCTTCGGTAAATGGGGCCAGCACCCTACTTGTTGAGCCACAGGAACCGCCCTGATTTTGAAGTTTTATTTTGAGACTTCAGCACTAACAAACAAGCTCTTAGATCTCAACATTCCCATTACCCCTGGAAAAATACATGAGTCCTGAGAACAGAAAGAGATGGGAGACACAGTGGCCTAGAGGGCAAGTGTGTGGAAAAATAGTAGAGGTTAAGCCCAGGGAGTACCTTGCTGGGAATTAGAAGAGGGTTTTCCAATCCTACAAAAACACAAAATTATAAATTCTTTCTTATAGGAGAATAAAACATTCCTCTACACCCTGTGTGACCTGCACACTACAACCAGGAGATACTCATGCATCCCCCTTGTCTGGACCATGGGAAGCTGAAAGGAGGGTGGAAGGTCTGGGTCCTCTTCTCAAAGGACTCCCCCACCAGGGAAGCATAGAAGCAGTCTCAAGCTGTGCTTCATGTATCCTGGAAGGTTGCTTGGAGGAGGTACCCTCTAGGCGAGCCTCTGTAAACTCTTACTGCTTCTTCCCAGAGTGCAGGAATCTTCAACAAGTCATGTTAGTGCTAGAACTCAGACCACACTCCAAAGGCAAATGCAGGAGGGGAAGAGCAGCTCAGAGCAGCTCAGGGCTCTGGGGAGAACGGCTTCTGCAAAGGCTAAGGGGCTACAAAGATGAACAGCTTTCCCACCTAGCTCTGGAGATAGGATGCAAGCGCTGGCCACAGGGTCATAGTTTACCCTCTCACTGAGAGGTCAGGGCAGCTCCCAAGAACTATGGAATCAGTCAACAGCCCCCTGCAGAAAGGCCAGAGCCTCAGCTGAGACCCCATGGCTATGCCACACTGACCTCACTCTCAGATGCTGAGGCTCCAAACTCCAGATGGGCACCATCCTTGGACCTCAGCAGGAACGTCTCTGAATGTGGGGAGAGCTATCTATGTACATGCTATGGAAGTTACAGATTATGGATTTACACTAACTTTTGCCTTACTTAAACTGTGGAATGAGCACAAGTTAATGAATTATAAAATACACCAGTTAATGCTTGAATAAATTATAGAAACAGGCTCCATGCCTGTAGCTCAAGTGTTTAGGGCACCAGCCACATACACCAAACTGGTGGGTTCGAATCCAGCCTGGGCCCGCTAAACAACAATGAAACCACAACTTAAAAATAGCCAGAAATTGTGGCAGATGCCTGTAGTCCCAGCTACTAGAGACGCTGAGGCAAGAGAATCACTTAAGCCCAAGAGTTTGACGTTGCTGTAAGCAGTGACACCACAGCACTCTACCCAGGGTGACAACTTGCGACTCTGTCTAAAAAAAAAAAAAAAAAAAAATATATATATATATATAATCAATTAATAAACTGGGAAATGAATTCGTTACAAAATATTATGAATAAGTGAATGTACAAATCAGAAATCTAGGACCTAGGACCCATGATCCAGAGATTTAGAGTTTAGTAAAACTCAGGGAGCATCTGAACCCCTGAGATCCTAAATGTGTGCTAGAAGAGCTGAGGGGGTCCTGAGTTGAGCCCCAGTTACCCCTTTCAGCTAACGCCAGAGGGAAAAAGGACCTCAGCCCCAAAGGTCTCAGAGCTGACCACATACTAGCTCCAAAGACCTCTGGGGCCAGAACTGCAAGTCTGGAAATGACGCTACAGAGGCTGGAAATGGTTCTTTCTTTGCGGGCGTCACCCCATCTCCCACCAACTCCCCCACTCCGAAGGGCCCTCGAGTTCCACCCCGACTCCAGATTGAGGGAGGGGGCGGGATTCCTGGTTGCCGGGCAACAGCGTCAACACGTCCCTGAGAGTCCTGGCTCAGGTGGCGGTTGGAACAGAGAAGGCAAAAGTACGAGGTGTGCAGACCCAGATGGGGGACAAGCTGTAGGCTGGGGCCCGGGAGCCAACTGGGCTGGGGATTGTACCAGGACCCTCGGGCTCGTTTCCTTCTCTCCCTTCTCCTCTACGGCCCCCCTGCAGAGAATGGGAGCTCCCTTGCATCGAGACAGCTGTCCCCTGGGCTATGAGCCTCACCAAACCTATGCACAAAGATAGCTACAAAGACCATACACAGACACACGCACACTCTGAGATGTGCACATACCTAGTTATGTCCACACACGTCTCCCCAAGGGCTTGGGTCTTCTGCTTAGGAAAAAATGAAGGCCCATGCCCTCCACCCTAGTCCTTAACACTAAGGCTGAGGGTCCCCCAGCCAGTGTGGGGCGGGATAGATCAGACCCGTCCCTAGGGTTTCGGTGGACAGGGAAGGCTCTGGCTGACCCATGATCCCCTAGATGTCTCCTATGTGGTCTCCACCCCCGAGTAAGGCCTGAGACCTACTCTGGAAGTCTCCGCATTTTCTCTCCTCAAACAGAACAGCCGGTAGGGTGGGAAAGGTACTTCCTAAAACTGGCTGGCTGTAGTACTCAATCTGAGCTACTGGGGACGTGTGCTAATTGGAGGAATCTGCCTGGGAGAAGGAGCAGAGCCCAGAGGTGCGGGACCTAAGGCTAACTTCGCAAAGTCCAGCCGGGCCAGACCTGGAGTGCACGGTGGAGTCGGGCCGAGCGGGGGCCCAGTGCCGGCTCAGGCGAGAATGAGACGCCCTCTTCCCTAGGCAGGGCAGGAAGATGCAGCCGCCGGCTAAAGAGACCGGGCTCAAGGGCCCGCTGGAGCGGACCGGGAAGAGTGTTCCAGGCGCAAGGCCTAAGGAGCAGCGTGCCAAGGGAGCCCCTGCGACAGAGCCCCCTAAGCCGGGCTGGGCCCTGACGCTGGAGGGGCTGGCGGCCATGCTCCCCGCGCAGCGCCACCGCCACCTGCTCTTTGGAGACCTGCTGGAGGACGTGGGCGCAACAGCCTCCATCTTCCCGCGCGACTCGGTGGAGCTAGGGTACCGCATGCCCGACCCGCGCGCGTGCACCGAGTCACTCGAGCTGCCGGCCGAGCGCCAGAACCGGCTCCTCGGCGTCCTCAAGGCAGCCGAGGCCCGCGGGAGAGTCCGCGCCCTGAGGCTGCGCTACACACGCATGAGGGTGAGGCAGGGGGTGGGGGGGGAGGGAGGGGGCGGAGGCTCAGGGCCGAGGGACTGACCCGGAGGCAAGACCAGCACGTCGCCAGCGGGAGGAAGAGGTGGCAAACGGAGAGGACAGAGTGGGGCCCCCCTGGGGAGGGGGCGGGGCAATGTGCAGCGCCTGCTCTTAGACCTCCGGCACCCGCAGGCCGAAGAGATCTCGCTCCTCATCCAGCGGCAGAAGTCCGCGCGCGCCGCCATCCGGCTCGAGCTATTTCTGCCGCCGCAGCTAAAGCCCACGCGGATCCCGGACCCCCTGGACCGCCAAGAGGTACCAGCAAACCCGGGAAGGGGCAAAGAGGAGCCCCCGCCTGCCTCCTCACGCGCTCAGCCCCAATCTCTCTCTCTCAGCGGAGGCGCGTGGAGACCATTCTGGAGGAGAGCGCAGACGGCCGCATCTTCCCGCGCTAATGTGTGGCTCCCGACACCTTCCCATATAAAGTTCTTGTTCTCCCAGGGCTTCTTGGTCTTTCTGGTTCCTCTCCCCAGGACCCCCCGGAGAACAAGGGGGAATGTGGACGCCGCCTCTCCCACATTATCAGGGTACAGGGAGGACTCTCCCCAGTAGTGGGCACCACAGTAACAGGGGACAGGGACATCCTAATCCTCTAATCCAGGCCTGCTCCGATCGGACAGCCTGATGCCCTGGGGGTCCAGGGAGGACCCTAGTCCAGGGAGGTCTGGAGGAAGAGCCTGCTCCAGCAACACCCACACCCCAGGGGTAAGGGCAGCCTCAGGCTACAGATGGCCCCCGTGAGGTCATTTCATCAGGGGTGAGGCCATTCTGGACAGCAGAGGGAGTGCACATGCTAAAGCCATCAGTATTCAGAGGACCAGGAAATGGGAAGGGACCCCCTCTCTGGGAGCCCTGCTGCCCAAGACAGAAAACCCACTCTCTGGTCTGGTCTTCCTTTCCATTCTGAATAGCCTCTGGCTTCTCCCACCCCCAGAATGTGGAAAGGAAATCACCCCTGTCCCATTCTAACAAACACACAACTTACAAACCCCAGGACTCTGAAAAGCCCCCCAGGTTTCTGGGCAGATCTTATTTGTCTCCCCTGAATGGACTCTTTGCAGAACCTAGGACTTGCCTGTAATTCACTTGGGAGACCGAGGTGGGTGGATTGCCAGAGTTCACAGGTTCAAGACCAGCCTGAGGCAGACCCTCCCTCCCCCCCATCTCCAAAAAATAGCATTGTAGCAGGTGCCTGTAGTCCCAGCTACTTGGGAGACTGAGGCAACAGGATCACTTGAACCCAAAAATTTGAGGAAAAAGAACCTAGGACTTACCTTGGCCATCTTTTGCTTTTCCTCCCAGCCCTTGCCCAGTGGGCTGCCTAGAAGAAGGAGCTAGTTACAGGGACTCAGATAAACCTGTCCCCCTGTCGGGAGGCTCCTGCTGTCTACCTGATACACAGAACAGGTCTGGAAGGAGGGGCAGAAATCAGGGCTGGGATCCAGATTGCTCTTCCTCAGTGGCCAGTTATTGTCACTGCCTGACCCCAGTCACAAGATGGGAACCTGTGCCCTCTGTCCCCATAGCCAGCCCTTCCCCTGCACCTGACCCTTCACCCTTCCTGCCTTGGCCTTGATCCAAGCCTAGGAGCAGGGAGAGAGATGGGAGTGGGCAGTATTTAGGCAGAGAAGGTGAAAGAGAAAGGTGGCCAGGAGAAGGGGGACTGGAGCAGGGGCATATAGACAGGAGTGGCAGTCTCTCAGACCCTGATGTGAGGCATGGGATGACAGCCAGTACAGGTGTCCTCTGAGCTAGCCCCTGAATTCTGGACCACAGGGTTTTGTCTCTTAGGGATTGACTGAGTGCCCAAGATGATTTCATCTTGTGAGTAAAATCATATATTATTTCATCATTTTTCCGATCCTCCACTTCATCTTTAAAACAAGGGCCTCATGTGGCACTGTGCCCCCGACAGTGAATGCTCCATAAGGGCAGGGGTTGCTTGCTTCAGGCAGGCACCCTGCTAAGGCCAACAAAACAAGTGACTTCACTGAGGGTCCAGCTGGTACCTGGGGCCTTTTGGTTCCTACACCTGGAAGGGGTTCTGGGTCTGCACAGGAGGCTACGGAAGATGGGCTAGGATGTGTCTGCAAGGCCTGGAAGGAACAAAGCAGTGAGCCAAGACCTGTATACTGAGGGCTATGAGGGGGCAGAGAGTCTGGGTTCAACTCCCACCTCTACCATTAACGGGTCAGCTTACCTGGGTTACTCCCACAAATTTGGGGGACACAGTTACCTAATGGGGGAGGGAAGGTGCTGGCCATTGCCTACTGCCCACACCTGCACTTCCCCTTATAGAGATACCACATCAAGCACTGCAGGGTCTATGGCCTCAGGTGCTTGCACACCTTTGCTGACCCTTATTGTCACCACCTGTGCCCACTTCTCAGGATTGTTTTTTTGTTTGTTTGTTTGTTTTTTGAGACAGAGCCTCAAGCTGTCATCCTGGATAGAGTGCTGTAGCATCACAGCTCACAGCAACCTCCAATTCCTGGGCTCAAGCGAGTCTCTTGCCTCTGCCTCCCAACTAGCTGGGACTATAGGCACCCGCCATAAGGCCTGGCCATTTTTTGGTTGCAGCCGTCATTGTTGTTTGGCGGACCCCGGGCTGGATCCAAACCCGCCAGCTCAGGTGTACGTGGCTGGCACCTTAGCCCATTGAGCTACAGGCGCTGAGCCATCAGGATTGTTATCTGGGCTAAATAAACAGCCCACCTCCTGTCCAGACAGACTTCCTTACTCCTGCCCTGCCAACATGGCAGGTAGAGGGTTCTATGGTCAAGTGAGACAGGCCCTGGGCTCAGAGCAGCCTGTCCAGGGTCCCTCTCATTGCTGACCTCCTTCTCCAGGCCCTCGCCCTCTGTTGTATACTCAACAAGGCCCCCCCTGGGGATGGAGCCCCCTCCCCAGCTCTCTCCCAATCCTTTCTTGTCTGCTTCCCACACCTGCCCCTACCCTCACCCCCCAGGCAGCTCCAGGTTGCCTTGTTTTGCTAATGGTTGAGTGCCACCACTTGGCACACAGAGATACCCAGACACTTGCCAAATCAATGAAGAGCACTAGTGAAATCACTTCCTTTGCATCTCTCAGACTTCAGTTCAACGTGTGCAACGACTTGTACAAGTGGAAGGCATTTTAGGAGCAGGTCCCTGATGCTAGGAGCCTGTGCACACAGCCTGGCTGGGGGGCTGCAGGCACTCTGCAGACCATTTCCAGAGCAGGGTCAGGGCCACTCTGACCCCGAGCCAAAGCAAGCTGGGACGAGGAACTGAAAGGATGAGAGTTGGCTAAGAGCACAGGGCAAAAGGGGACCCCGTGGTTTTAAAACTTAGGACATATTGGGGCAACTGGAGGAGTCAGCAAGGACTCAGGCCCCACAGGAGACATTCGATGTAGCTTCGGTTGCAAAAGCCCGCACTTCCACCAGCACCCCAGCACGGGGATCTCTCTTCCTTGATAAGCCTCCACGACACGAGCCTCAGCACGGGGATCTCTCTTCCTTGATAAGCCTCCACGACACGAGCCTCTTAACCGGGTTTTACAAATGAGGCTCAGGATGGTCAGTCCGTTCCAGCGGCCTCTTCTTACTCAAGCAGGACAGGGAGCGTAAGGGCCCAGCTCTCGCACCTCCACGAGACGCCCCCCAAGAATGGCACAGCAGAGCAAGAGGTCACGGCCACAGCCCATTTACTACCGTACCAGCTCTGGCCGCCCAGGTACCAAAGGCTCCACTGTCAGCACCTCTCCTCGGTGCAGCAAACACAGCGACCGTGGGGGCCGAGGAGCCGCGCTGGGCGGAGCGGGGCGGGGCGGCGCGGGTGGGCGCGAAGCCGGCACAGCAAGGGGCGGAGCGGGGCGCGGCGGGTAGGGCGGGCCCGGCGCCACCCGGCGCGAGGAAGTCCCGGCCCCTCGCATTGGGGAAGTGCGGCCTAGGCGCCTGCGCACTGTGCCCCCGTGCCCCCTCCCCGACGACCGGGCCGGACCTCAGAACGCGCGGGCCAGCGGCGGCGCGAGTGGCTCGGGAGCGCGGCTGGTGAGTGCGCGCGCGGCGCCGGAGACCGCGTTCCGGCCCCTCCCGGCCCCAAGTCGCGGCTGTGCGGTACCGGAGCCTCGGGAGCCGGTGCCTGGGGTCTGCACCCAAGGACTCCGGCGGCGGGGTCCACGTGGACTCAGGGCCGCAGTGGGACTTGAGCCCGCCCCCGCTGCGTGGGGGAGGGGGTGCTGCAGCCGGTTCCCCTTTTTCTGCAGCTCAGAGCCTGGGGAAGTGATTGCTCAAAGGTGGGGGCCCGGAAGAACCCAGGTTTCCGCGTCTTCTCCCCCAGCCTGGTGGGGAGGGGCCGGGGCAGGACACTGTCATCCCCCGCCCCCACCCCATTTGATCGGGCAGCCACTTGGCCCTGCGAGCTGTAGGGGAGGCGCTGCAACCCCTGGCTTCAGCCGATCGGGGAGCCCCGGCGCCAGCTTCTCTCCGGGACGCCGCAGGAGTATCTCCTGCTGTCCGACTTGAGTCCCCGCCACTGCAGTGCACGCCCCTTCGGCCGCCAGGGTGGGGCCCAAACCCAACCGGGCCCCTCCCGCCCCCACCCTGCCTTTGGGTCGCTGGTGAGTGGGGCGCCATAGCGAGTTCATGAAGTCGGGGTGGGGTCGTCAGAGGCTGGAGGGAGGGGCTCCCTAGAAGGAAACAGGCTCCCCCAGACTGAACCACCCCCATCACGGAGAGGAGCGAGGTGGGGGGTCGCCACCACCATTTCAGAGATGGGCTCGGGCACTAGTCGCAGGGCTACAGCAGGCTGTACTACCTTGGAGGGGCCAGGCTAGGGCTCCCCCACCAGCCAGAAAGGGAGTGCAGCACACAGGAAAGACGCTGGTGGCAGAGAAGGACTGGGAGTGGAGCCCCTCTGTCAACCCCCTCCCAAAGGTTATGACATTTTTTTTTCTAAGATTGTCACATTTTCTTATTCTTTTTTTGGGCTGGCCAGGCTTGGGGACGTTCTTTTTCCTTCTGTGGAGCAGATCAGCAGCCACTCCAGGGAGCCTCTGTCCCCAGAGACCAGACTTGCTGCTAGTCTGGCCACTCCCCTCGGAGACTCAGGGGCCAAAGCCTGGGGGGCTGGAGAAAGAGGAGGAGTCCCCTAGTACCAGATAAGAGTAGGAGGACCCTGTATCTCCAGGAGAGAAGAGGGGTGGCCCAGGGCATCCTTGGGTAGTCTGGGGACATGTGTGGCCCCAACTCACCTGAGAAGGGTGCAGGGAGCCAGGTCCAGAGCCTGCAACTGGAAAGAAGGGGCTAGCTCCCTCAGTAGGCACCAAACTTGGCCCCCAGCACACAGCCCCAAACCTCTGGACAGACCCTCTCTTCTGTTGAGAGACTAGCTGGAGATAGCTGCCCAGGAGGGTCAGTCTCCAAAGCATCAGAGTGTGAATCCTTAGTGGAGCTGGAGACAAGAAAGCCACTGCCTGGGGAGTCACAGCCCAACCCTAACCAGACCTCAGGCTGGCATGTCCTCTCTTTTCCCTAAAAACTTGACCCCTAAAGAAAAGCCCAGCCTTAAGGCTACTTTCTGTCTCTCCATCTTCTTGCTGGGAACCTGTGAGACCCACAGATCTCAGAGGAAGTTGGGCAGGTTATGAGGTACCAAGGCCCCAGAGGACACTGTACTAGCCCCTAGATTTGGGTCAGGGTATTGGCCTCTGAATGGGCAGACCCCAGGGGCAGTAAGTGTCCTAAGTATGCAAAACTACAAGCTAGGAGTGGTTTGGTGGGAACGTGAAGATTAAATGAGAAAATGAAGTAGAACCAGGTCATGAGCCTCTGGCTGCTGCAAAGGGTGGTGGGGCTCAGCGCCCATAGCTTAGTGGTTAGGGCACCAGCCACATACACCAGGGCTGGCTGGTTCGAACCCGGCCTGGGCCTGCTAAACAACAATGACAATTACAAAAAAAAAAATAGCCGGATATTGTGGCGGGTGCCTATACTCCCGGCTACTTGGGAGACTGAGGCAAGAGAATCACTTAAGCCCAAGAGTTTGAGTTTGCTGTGAGCTGTGACACCGTAGGACTCTTACCAAGGGTGACATAGTGAAACTCTGTCTCAAAAAAAAAAGAAAAGAAAAGGGTGGTGAATGTGTCTACAAGAAGGCCTTCCTGAGCTGTGGTGGGCTCAAGTGGTGCACCTCCACTGCACAAGGGGTAGCCAAATGCTGGGAAGGACATGCACTACCCAGGACTCAGAGCAGGTGACAGGGGAGCAAGGCCAGGCTCCCTCTGCTGGTGCAAGCTCCTGCACTGTGCGCTGGGGTCTTGCGCAGCCTAGAGGCAGTGGGCAGAGAGGGCAGGGAAACCCTGGGTGATAGCAGGGGGCTAAGGAAGTGCCACAAGCAAAGAACCGTGTTCCCTGGGGACACATGTCCCTCACACCCTCAGGAAGTCCTGCCCTGATTCTCACTGAATTCCTCAATGCTCAGGCCTAGCCTGCTGCCCCTGGCTGAGTCCAGGATGAATAGGTCAGAATCCACTGTGGCCCACACTCAGACCAGGACTCTTGGTGGGAAACAGCTATACCCACCTTCCTACCCCAGAGTCTGGGCAGAAACACCCTGGAGGACATCTCACCGCCACCCCCATGCACCAGCCCCTTTGGGAGGGGTCAGGAGCCGGAAGCCAAGAAAGAGGAACCCAGGCTTCCGGCTTCCCAGGGACTAGGCAGATGGGGGATGTCCCAGAAACCCCTATGGGGAGCCTCATCTGGGACTTGGCATGGGAGGAGGGGCCAGAAGCTGCTGCAGCCACCTCTTCCCTGACCCTGTTCCCCTAACAGCCCTGGTGGGGGTCAGAGTAGGAAGAGAGGCTGGGCAGAGCCTAGTCTAGGTGGGGTAGGCAAAAGCAGGCCCCTCTAGGGCTCTGAGGAAGAAGAAAAAGGAGATACCCTCTTGAGACCCCTCCCAGGGGACAAGTGGGGTCTGGGGTCAAAGATTCTCAGTCAGAACCTTGGGCCCTTTTCCCAGACCCCCAGGCTGTGGTGAGGGTCCGGGAGCTGGCACCACGGAGCCTGGGCAACCTCCTCTGCCCACCCATGCCCACCCCGCATGAGGCTGAGAAACAGGTATGTCATGCCCCCCACCTCTGCTTCCTGGGGAGGTGGGGCGGGCAAGTAAGGGGCCACAAGGAGCTGGGAGAGCCTTAAACGTCGGGAGGCCAGAAGAGCTCCCTGCTGACAGTCTGGTAGGGGAGAGGCACAGGGTCAGATGGGCCTTGGTTAGAGGCTCAAGTGCTCTGTCATCCCCCAGCACACAGGGCCCAAGGAGGCAGAGCGGCCCCCCTCAATGACTAGCCATGATGTGGCCCCCCAGGTGGCCCCTGGCCGCAACCCCTGCTGCCTGTGCTGGTGTTGCTGCTGCAGCTGCTCCTGGTATGTGGGGCCTGCTGGGGTGGGGTTGGGGAGGGGGGGCTGTGCAGACCCTGAAGGCAGGATATCCCTGCCACCTTGAAGCACCCTCCTGTCTGGGGGCTTTTGGGCCCTGGTAACCAGTGGTCAGTGTCTAACCCCCCTGGGAGGCTTGTGTGTGGCTCTTGTACCTGGTGTGCCAAGGATGTGTCCGGGTGCTGCCTGCACTTGTGCAGCCGTATGCTGAGAACACACTTATAATGGTGCCCTGGGCAAGACCAAGATAGGCCCCGGACCCTACAGGGGAACAAGATGGGCACAGACTCTACATATTGATCAGAAACCGGAATGAGAGAGCAGCTGGCCCAGGCAGTGGGGAAGAGCTTCCCTGGTAGTCTGGTGGGGGCACAGAAGAGCACTGGGGTCTCTAGGTGTCCATGAGGGCAGGAGTGGGGCTCCCAGGTAGTAAAAGGATTTTCTAGGAATGTAGGGAAGCTGGTGGACATTTTTATGCCTTGCAGAAGCCTGGCACTATTCAGGCTTCAGGCCCTGAAGGAACAGCAAGCACTTGGGGACCCAAAGTGGGGTCACCTGCCTAGTGAGCAACTGAGGCCTGAGCCCAGGCAAGATATGGAGGAGGGGGCATGAATAGTTAGGACTTGCTAGGAGTTTGGAGGTTTGGAGCCTGGGGGCCCTGGGGCCACTGCTGAGAGGAGTCCTGGGGTATGGCTTTGGCCTAGCAATGGAGGAGTGCTGGGCACTGAGGTGGGAAGGATGAGTGGGCTAGGGGCTGACGACACACTGCTGATGTGTTGGATTGCAAAATGGATGCATGGGCAAGAAAGGGGTGGAGGCTGAGGGCAGGCTGACTGCAGGGTCTTGCCTGACAGGGAATGGGGGAGCCCAAAGGGTCCTGGAAGGCAACAGATTGTAGGAACACTAGGTCAAACTGGGAAGGAGGGGCAGAGGTTGTGGCCTGGGCCCTGTGGCAGGGACTGCAACCTGGACCCTTGAGGAGCAGGAGAGAGGCCAGCACTGAGTGTGGATACCCTCTTTATGAGGGCGCAAAGGGAGCCAGTGCTTGCAGCTGCTCCTCCCCACAGCAGGTTACATGTATGACAGGTTCCCTGTGTCTTGTGTCTGCCCATGTGCTGAGAAGGGGCCGGTGGTGTGTCGAGGGCAGTGCCACATTCTCTCTGCCATTAGGAATGAAGAGCGGCGGCGAGTGTGGCAGGCCTCCCGGGAGAGCAAGCTGCAGCCCCTCCCCAGCTGTGAAGTGTGGTAAGTCTAGCTGGCCAGAAGGTGCACAGTGGGGTGGGCTCAGGCTGGGGGTCCTTGGGCCCAAACTCATATCCTCCTGCAGTGCCACACCAAGCCCTGAGGAGGTACAGAGCTGGGCACAGTCCTTCGACAAGCTGATGCACAGTCCAGCAGGGCGCAGTGTGTTCCGGGCCTTCTTGCGCACAGAGTACAGTGAAGAAAACATGCTCTTCTGGCTGGCGTGCGAGGACCTGAAAGCTGAGGCCAACCAGCATGTGGTGGACGAGAAGGCACGGCTCATCTACGAGGACTACGTGTCCATCCTGTCCCCCAAGGAGGTAAGCCAACTGCCAGCACAGGCATGGGGGGGTGGCCTGTTGGGGACTGTGGGGGGCACCTTCCAGTCCCTGACCTGGATGCTGCTTCCTGCAGGTGAGCCTGGACTCCCGCGTGCGGGAGGGCATCAACAAGAAGATGCAGGAACCATCCGCACACACGTTTGACGACGCACAGCTGCAGATCTACACACTCATGCACCGGGATTCCTACCCTCGCTTCCTCAGCTCTCCCACCTACCGTGCCCTGCTGCTCCGGGGAGCCTCACAGTCTTCCTCCGAATCCTAGGTGGCCCCCATGACAGACACTAGGCCCCTTAGGGGCAGACTCTGGGCTACTCCATGTGTGCGTGCCAGTGGGAGTGTCAAGGCACACCAAGGAGCAGTCCCAGGAAAGGCTGTGTCTCTTGGTTCTGCCCTCAGCGGGGCGGAAGCTCCAGGTGCAGGGCAGCCAGAAGCCCCTCAAGGCTGCTCAGTGGCCTGTGTGTTGGGAGGGGCCTCACGGGAAGCCTCAACCTGCAAGCCTCCTGGGCACCTCTGTCCCATGCAGCTGGTAGCCAAGATTTTGCCTTTCTTTGGTGGGAAGCAGGACCTCCACGTTACCCAGTTTTGTAACATGAGCCCTCTGCACCCCAGAGTCAGACCCAGAACTTCAGAACCAGATGTGAAACCTCATAATCAGGCTCAAGGTGACAGAACCCAATTTCTACAAGTATTTTATATGTTCATGAACTTCAAACCTGGAAATATGTCCTTACTGTGTTTTAGCAAAAAAAAAAAATAATAATAATAATGTTTTCATATTTATCTTCCTCCTCTCCTTCCCCCATCTTCCCTTAAAATAGGATATCTTATTACTGAAGGTTTTTTTTTTTTTTTTTTGAGATGGAGTCTCACTATGTCACCCTCTGTAGAGTGCTGTAATGTCACAACAGCAACTTCAAACTCTTGGGCTTAGGCTATTCTCTTTCCTCAGCCTCCCAAGTAGCTGGGACTAAAGGCGCCCACCACAATGCCCGGCTATTTTTTTGTTTTTTGCAGTTCGGCAAGGCCAGGTTTGAACCCACCACCTTCAGTATGTGGGGCCGGCACCCTACTCGCTGAGCCACAGGTGCCACCCTTGAAGATGTTTTTAAAGCAAAAGTTTCTCCTCTATTCCAAATTTGTGGGGAAATTTGAGAGTGAGGAATTGTCCCAGATTCAGCCGTGGCCCAGGGACATGGGTTCTAGTGCCCACTTGGAGAGGAGACAAAGTACCACACACTCTGCCCACCCCCACACTCCCACCAGACCTATCCTCAGAACAGTGGCCTCAGCCTCCTAAACTGTAATGTGGGGTCAGACTAGTGTGGCCATAGCACTTCATGAAGGCTTAATGGATTCCTACCAACACAGGTATCAGGAGTGTCCTCCAGAGGCGGGCCAGCAGGGAGCCCCTTGGTGCAAAACACACCACCACCTTCACTGTGCAGGCATATGCTCCATTATCTCAAATTTCTGGGAAGTCAAGTGATTGGAAGCTGGACTTAGCTCAGGGTCCTGAGATTCCCACAATGCAGAGTAAACCCCACAAACAGAGCAGGACATAGGACAGGCCATCCTGGGGGCACAGACCTGGGCCCTAAGCTGCCCATGCCCAAGATGGGGAAGAGATAGGGTGGCCTAAAACGATGTGGGGTCCCCAGCTGTCCTATGTGCACACAAATCCTCCCTGTCTGTGTGTATAGGCACATGCAAATCACCCAGGTCCTTGGGCAACATGGCAGAGGTGATCTCTCTGAGGTTAGCCAAGCTTTCTCCAGGGCAGACTCACTAGGCCCAAGCCCAGGCATCACCTGACCTCAGGAAGGAGTGCTGTCCAGCAGCAGCAGGAGACAGAAAGGACACAGGCCACCAGGAGCCAAGGACAGCAAGATGGCAAAAACAGACATTTAATGCGGGAAACAAGCAGAAAGGTGCACTCCAGGCAGGCAGGGTGGGGCAGGGTGGGCTGCCTTCAGGGGCCTTTAAGGAGGCTGTGTCCATTGAGGATAAGAGGGCTGGCGCCAGCCATGGCCCAGGGCTGCAGGACATATGCAAGAGGGCTCAGCAGAACTGCAAGAAGTAGGTAAACGACAGCTAAGTGGGAAGCAGGAAAGGCCCAGCCAGGGCTGGGATCTCCACTGACCACCCCTGAGACTCCAGGAGGCCTGCTGGGCACAGCCGTCACCCATCCAGAGTGCAGCCCCTGCCAGCTAAGGCACCCCTCACAAGAGCAGGGCCAGGAGGAGCCACCTAGGCTTGCCACCTACCTTCCAGCGGTTGCCACACTCATTGCAAACAACAAAGGTGGTCATTGGCTCATCAGAGCTGCGGGTCTGCACCTGGGGGAGGGTTGGGTAAGCCTGGGGTCACCACTAGGCTCTGCAGAGAAGGGCATTCCCTGACCTGGGCAGTGCTGGTCTTGCCATCCCTGGACTCCCATGGGTGGGCACCTGACCTGAGGCTACCCAGTGGCCCTACCCTTCCAGAGCTGAACCTCTCAGAGAGGGAGGTGGTGGTCTGCCATGGCATAGGCACTTGTGTGGGCCTAACGCACCTCACATGGGCCTGAAGCCAGGAGGACCCAGACTCAGCTGAGGGCAGGAGGAGCTCCGGCAGGAAGGGCCCTGTGGTGGAGGGGCTAGCGAGGATTCCCAGTGGTACGGCTGCCTTCTGGAAGGCGAGAGGGTGAGCTTCACCCCACAAACAGGCCATTTCTGACCAGCAGTTGAGGGTGAGAGTGAGCCAGGCCCCACACAGACCCAGACCCTGCACAGCCCACGGAGAGATGGCCCCCCACAAGCTGTCTACCAGGCACTGTGGCCACCTCAGACCCCTCTTCTCTTCCCAGGACCCCCAGTCATGGGGCTCACACAGTCTCCCCCAAGCACCTTAGCATCATCCTCCTTGCCACAGTCTGAGGTTCCTATGACTATACCACCCTCCCACCAGCACCCACACTCACAACCCCCCATGCTAGCCCAGGCCTAGCCCTCCGCTTCAGCAACCCAGAACAAGTGGGACCGACCACCAGAGGCGCTACAGGGGATGATCGTCCTGGGGAAGGGGAGTGGTCCCTGAAGGTGATATCACTCCCTGGCCTCGCCAGAGCCCAAAAGGTTCAGAGAGAAACCCAAGCTAGGACCACAGCCTTGGCGCCACACGAAGTGTGAGGGGTGGACCTGCCAGCCAGCAGAAGTGGGGAGAGGAGTAAGATCCAGGGGTGCCCAGCAGCCACTCACCTGTGTGTAGGTGCAATTCTTCTTCCTGCACTTGCTGCAGGTGAACAGGTCGGTCTGCGTGCCACCTGTGCGGGCCATCTGGTGCTCACGGATGGCCTCCTTGGTCATGGCCTTGCGGATCTCCTTCAGCTCATCACTGGCCATCTCCTGGGGCGAGGGCCGGTTGCTTAGCCCACACTCCACAGGGCAGCCCCAGTACCCCCACCCTGGGGCAGGCTCACCTCTGATGTCATCACCGCAATCTGCTGGGGTGTGATGGCGCCACACAGCACATTCCGGCGCAGGTCAGGGTTCTTGGCATCCTTCAAGTTGGAGATGCGGCTCCGCACGCGGTTCTTGTACTTCATATCCGTGTTCCCAACATCCCGGAAGATGCGTGCAGGCATTTAAGGACCCCTCTGAGGCCAAGGTTGCCACCTCCAGCTGCCACCCACCACACTGCATCAGGAGCTGGGGGTGTTGGGAGGCCCTGCCTGGCTACACAGGGGTCAACCTACCCACCCCCCACAGTCCTGCTGGTGAATTGAGGGGCTACAGGGCTAGGTCTTCCCTAGACCCCTTCCCAGCTAAGATGGAGCATCAGGCTCGAGGCCCAAGGGACAGCACCAGTAGACAGAATCAGCCCCTCAGCCGGTCCAGGGGCCCCTCCTGGGGCAAGGCTGCCCAATTGCCCAGGCAAGTGACCACCCAGAGAGGGCACTGGACAGCCTGTAAGTGTTATCTGGCAGCCACCGGGGGGAGCCGGGTCCTGTGGCCTTCTGACTGCCATACACCCTTGTCCCACAAACCCCTGCACAAAGGATATATTCCTCGATCTGCGCAGACAAACGCTCAAGGTCCGCACCAATGGCCACATGGTCATCTGCAAGAGGGAGGCCTGACAAAACGCCCACTGGCTTCTCCACTTGCTGCTCCCACTGCCTGTACAACACTTTGGCAGCTAGAGGGGACATCTGTGTCTCTAGGGGACTCTGCCCACAATCCAGGCACTCTGATATCACCAAAGCCCCCCCACCCCCTCCCAGGATCACGATGATAGTGGGCTGGCGGAGGAGGTCCATCTATGTGAGTGAGCAGGGCCCGGGCCACCCTGTGAATCTGCATAGTCAGGAATCAGGGCCTGCTTGGTACTCACGGTCTGTCCGCAGGGCAGCACTCAGCATCTCACGGCACTTGTTACGCACAGCATCGCAGGTGACCGGCACTGGAGGAAACGTAGTGATCCTCGGGGTGGATGGCATCCTGGGCAGCTCTGACCTCTTGCGGCTGGAGAGAGGCAGAGCCAGATGGGTTCAGACTAAGGATATGCACCCTAGTATGACATGGTCCCAGGAAAGGAGATGGTATGGTACAATCCACATTTCCAAACCCTGTTTGCTCCCTGGATAGAGCCCTACTGCAGCCTGAAAGCCTACCTCCATCCTTGCCATATGCCCACTGGCTAGGGGAGGGAACTTAAGGTCCCCAGTGGGTCAAACAGGAATAGGATGCTAAATCTTTTCCCAGCAATCAACACCTCAGCAGCACTGCCAGCTGGTCAGAACGGGCCATGTAACTCCTGCCATCTCTTGCTGTGCACAGTCTCTGGGAAGACTCGGGCCTCTCGACACCTCTCTGCTAATGGCAGCCATGGCTGCTGCCAGCTCAGAAACAGGCAGAGACCTACAGCTGCCTATGGGAGAGACAGGGAGGAGATCTCCCAAGGCCAGATTTTACTGTCACAGGTAACCCTACTTAGAACACATAAAATGGGACAAGGACTCCCTCTCTCAGGGCTGGGCCCAGGCTTTGCCACTCTCATGGCAATGAGCAGAAGCAGATGGCTTCCTGAAGGAGACTCAACTGCAGAAGGCATGCAGATGAGCTATTGTCCACAACCAGCCATGATCCCAGAGCTCAGCCTGTCCCACTCAGGGCCCCAGCCAATGCCACCCCCTCTGGTCAATGGCAGAGCAGTCTCTTGGCCACAGCCTGTCACTGAAACACCCCTGGCCTCCGTGGCAACATAGTCCTGACTACACTTCTGGTCAGCAGTGTCCATACCAGTGCACACCAGCCAGGAGCAGTGAGCTGGGCACCTTTGGTTCTGGGTGAGACTTTGCAGGTAAGAGGGGCTCCCATCATATGAGGCTGAGGAGACAGCCAGAGCGGGCTACTAAGAACCCATCCCAGGACAGAGCCTCAGAGGAGATGGGCAGGTAACTCCTACAGGTCCACTCAGGTCATGCAGCTGTTCTCTGCAGGGAGGTATCAAAGTGGCTCACTGACAGCCAGGCAAACACATCCATGTGTCTCAGATAAGGTTAGGGCAGGCGAGCCTCAGTCATGAGATGCAGTGTCCAACATGGGGCTCATCAACTCTGTGTGTGGCCTCTAGAGAGCCCCTCCCCCAATACAGTGCCCAGGCATGTGGAGATGAGCATCCTGTCTCTACTGAGGAAACTGAGGCTAGGAAGCAGGAGTGTGTGCACCTGCTTCCCAGGTGTGCTACCTGGGATCCACGGCCTCTGAGGCATCCTTGGAGGACGATGTGGGCAAAGGCGTGCCCCTCCCCCGTTCCCTGGTTTTGGCATCTGAAGCATCTGCAGTTGCCCAAAAAAGGGGGGATGGGCTGATCAGGAGGGAGGGGTAGACGACCACCAGGCAACCTCTGCTAGACCACTGGCCCTGGCCCTGGCATGCTACACAGCTAGACAGAGCCAGGGCCAAGACCCCACCACGCCTCCCACTGATGGCCCTCTCTGCCCAGTGACCCCTCATCAGCCTCTGCAGCCTGGAGGTGCCTCCCCAAGATCCTCTGGGGCAACATTGGGGTCCACCTTCCTGTCCATCCTGACTGGACAGACCAAGCACTTCCCTCACAAGGCTATTCCTAAACCCCAACCTTAGGTGGAGCCAGGCCCAGGACCTGCAGCCTGCATTGGTGACCAGGACATGCTTGTGGCCCAGGTTTGTGTGTCTCTGTTTCACAAGGGTGTGGACAGAGCTTGGGAGGAAATGGGCGGGAGGCCTCTCTCCTAGAGTCCAGAGGGGCTACCTTCCTATCTCAGGCAGGGGCCTCTGTCACCCCAGTCACCCCACTGTGCTGAGGAAGAGACTGCCTTCAGTCCAGCTCAGCCCTTCCTTGGCCAGGGGCTGCCCTTTTGTTCCCTTTGACTGGCTTCAGTGGCTCTGCCTCCTCCCTCTGCCTTCTCCTGTCTTCCTAGGGTACCCTGGCCCTACCTCTCCTCCTCTAGGGCTCCTGGTGCCCTCCACGCTTGTCAGCTCAGGTCCTGGCCTCCACTCGCTTCTCTCCCTGTTCTACATGGAGCCCCCCCTTCCCAGCACACACACTGTCCCACCAGCCATGCCCCCAAAGCAATCCCTCCCAGCTGACACTGATGAGCAGCTGACCTCTCAGACTGAGCTGGGTGCTTCCTGGCCCAGGTTGCCACCACCCCACTCCCAGGTGGTCCAGCTCAGGGTCAGCACTGCCAGCATCTACACAGTGCTGACCAACAAGAGGCCAACCCTTTCCAGGGGCCCCTTGCCCCAGCACACAGTCGGCACTGCCAGGCCCGCACCCAGGAGCTTCTTCCAGGACTTGATGAGGGACTTGGCCAGTGCAATGACCTCCTCGTCCGAGCTCTGCTTCCGCAGGGCGTTGACAGACATCCCGACTCGGGTGGACTGCAAGGCAAGTGGCCTAGGTTGGGCGGCAGTGGGAGCCTGCCCCAGAAGTCAGATCCTCCTGGCAGACCTTTGGTGGCTCCCACAGGGCAGGGCCTAGGGACCGGCAGGGGAGGTAGATGCCTCTCCTGATGGGAACCACCCCATTTGGAACCCCAGAGCCTTACCCATCAAGGACAGGATAGGCTGTTCTCGGACTCCCTCCCTGTTTCATCAAGCACCAGAGAGAGACAGGGACCCTCTCCTCAAGGACAAGTATTTGTGCCAACCAACAACTGGGGGTAGGGGCAGTGGACAAGCCCTGCCAGGTGCTCTTAGAACTGCTGTCCCCTGGGCTGTCCCCAGGAGCTGTCCCAGGCCTGGGGCAGGCAGGGACCTACCTGGAGCAAGTGCAGTGTGACAGGCATGGCCTTCAGCTCCCGCAGCAGGTCCATGGCTCCCTCCTGGAAGGAGAAGGGGGACCTTCATAAAGGACTTTAGATCTTAGTGGTCAATCCCACTGCCTCCTGCCCATTGCAAGGGACACAAGGCAGTGACAATTTGGAGACTCCACCTGGGGTCAGAGGAAAGCCACAATTCCTGCACCTGGAGGCACCCAGGGCTCTACCCACGAGTTCTTGCACCATGGCAAAGGGCCCTTCCTGCCCCCACCTCAGCAAGGGATGGGAAGGGAAGCAGTTCCACAGTCTCAATGGTCACAGGTCACATGACTTCCTGACCCCCATGGGCAATGACCTCACTGTAACATCAGGTCACTAGCCCAAACAGAAGGGAAATGCCAGCTCCCATGTAGCTTACAGGCCTTTGAGGGCCACACAGGTGAAGGCAGCCCTTGGTTTGTTCACACCCTGTCCATCCATGCCCTGGTATGTAAGGCAACCTCTCCTCAAAGTGACCCACCCAGTAGCTGGGAAGGCTGACCCAGGAGCTTGTGTCCTGTGCTGAGGACAGGCCTCCACTGCTGGCACCGTCACAGCCAATACCAGCCCCACTCCTGGTCAGTCCTCCAGGCTCCCAAGTGCCCCCCACACAGTTGCCTAAACTGTTACAACAGAACCCCTGGTCTCCCTCCTCTGCCAAGATCTGTGTTTCCTCCCAAACCTTTTACACAGTGAGACCAGGCAAAAACAGGCCACACCTTCACTTCAGGCACAGCCTCAGAGATGGGTGCAGAGTCCCTCACCCCAGAATCTTCACACCTACTGTCCACTGCCTAGACAACCCCCCCACAAAATATCTTCAGGGCTCATGCTGCCATCCTTTCAAAGCTTCTCAGCAAGTTCTCTCCTACCTAAAACTGAAACTGAGCCATACATCACCTTACCCTCCTCCCCAGTTTGCTCTCAAAAGACCCAGGCCCCTGTGAACATACTCATGGGTTTCCCTGTGTAAGTCCTTCCCCACACCATCAGATCAGCTGACCCAGCCATGCAGATATCCTGCAGCTCAGGAGCCACGGGGGGGTGGGAGGGGGACTTGGCCCATGACCCCCCAATCCAGGTGACAGCTCTGCCCAGGCTGCAGCCCCCTCCTTGACAACTCTCCAGGTAAGCCCTGCCCCTCAGGCTGTGCAGAGTCCAGCCCTCAGGTGACCCCCCTCAGAGGGGACAAATGATCAGGATCAAAGGCAGTGTTCCCTGACAGTACTGCACACCAGGTAACATGGCTTTCAGTGACCTCAAAACCAGAGAGGCATCAAAATTCCCAAATAGCCCTCAAGGAGCCTCAGGCACTGGAACCACCCAGGACCCTCTGCTGACTCCCCACTCTACAATGCTCCTCTCCCCTCTACACTCACTCTGCAGAGATTCTGAGTAGGCTGTGCTTCCACCAGACCTTCCTTTAGGTCTGCCCAGCCCCCAAGGACCTCCCCAGGTTCCATGACCCATATTTACTCTCCCACTCTGGCTTTTATTTGTCGTACTTTGTCTCCTTTGAGAAGGCAACTTCATTCTCTGGTCATCTCTGGAGACAGCTGTAGATCCTTCCCACACCCCTGCTTCGTGCTCACAGTCTCCCATGGGTGTGAACACAATGGAGGGGGGCTATTTCCAGCATGAATGAATGAATGGGAGCCCGCCCCCTTCCCAGTGTAGGCCTCAGCCCAGAACCATGGTCAACAGGAATCTAGATTCAATCTTACTCAACCTAAAAAGCTAATCCCCACTGTAGTCACACAGCCCTGGGGTGGCGGAATAAGCCATCATTAACCCATGACTCAGCTGCCTTCACCACCCTGGGCTGGCCCAGCAGACATGCAACTTGGCCCTGTCCCAGAACCTCACAGTCTAGGGGGGAGGCACAGGTCATGTTTATTGAGCCAGCCAGACACTCCATATGACTCCTGGACCTCTCTCCACCCCCATGAGGCAAGTACCATCTGCTAAGGGTGCTTCTGTAGGAGGTTGTGGAGGTTGCACAGGCTGCCATGGTCATGATACTGGGATTGGACCCCCACTGGCCTACGCCTCCTGGAGGCCTCATGCGCAGCTTCCTCCAAAGGCTCACTGTAGCAGCTGGACAACAGAGGCTGAGGCTGCACAATGAGCAGCGCAGGCTAGAGGCTGCAGCGCCCAGACCCTGCCAGGCCAGGCTCATTTGCGCTCCTAGGTCTTACATCTTACACAAGCAGTCTCTTCCCTAGAGTCTCTACATATCTACCCACACCCCAGTAGCTGCTGGCTGAGTCCTGGCTAAGGAAGGGAAAGAATTTATTAGAGAAACCTGGTTCTTGCAGGGTGGGGACAGACAGAGAAGAAAATGGGCCCCACAGTCAGGAAAGGCCTCTGGCCAGCCTGTGAAGGGGTATGACAAGGGCCAGAAAGAGGGGAGATATTATAGGTTCAGGGAAAAGGGGGTCCAATTTCAGACTCCAAACTCTTGTAGGCAACAAAGGGAATGGGAGACCATAGCGAGAGAGGACTTCGAGCTGGGCGGAGGGGTGGGGTGAGGAGGTGGGCCGGGCTCAGCGGGGAGTAGTGGAGGACCCATGAGGGTGCCCACACTGGAATGGGGAAAGGCTCGGGGCGGCGGCCTGAAAGAAACGGCTGAGTAGTAAGGTGGGGGTGGGGCGGGGCCTAGGAAGTTGTCCAGTGGCCAGGCAGGGGGCCTGCAGTTAGGGGACAGGGAAGGGTGCAGAGCCCAGGTCTGCGGGGTCTCAGCCAGGCAGGAGGGATCTGAGTCCAGAGCGGTGGCTCCCACTCCCAGGCCCGAACGCGGCCTCTGCGGGAGTGCTGGGGGTGAAGGGTAGGAAAGGGGTCTCCCCGCATCCCGGGAGTCTCTGCTGGGGCGGGGCCTCGTCCTGCCCCTCAGGTGGTCTCCCGGCCCTGACGGGGGTCGGCGAACTCGACGGGGTCTCGACGGGGCGGGGGTCCCGGGGTCCTGGCGGCCCGCGCCCCTCACCGCGCTCTTCTTGGTCACCATCTTGTCCAGCCTCCGGGCGATCCGCGCAATCTCCTCCTCTTTGCCCATCATCGCATCAGGAGCAGCGGCCCCCGCGCCCGCCGCGCCCGCCGCGCCCGCCTCTGCCGCCCGGCTCGGAATCCGACCCAGGCCGCCGCCGCCTCCCGCACTTGTCGCAGCCGACACAGCCCCGCCGCGGGCGGCAGACCCCCGGCCCAAACCCCCGGCCCCCTCGGCCGCGCGCTGCATGCTGGGAAATGTAGTCCCTGCGCCCGCCGCCCCCGCCCGTATCCGCTCCACCTCGGACCACAACTCCCAGGCGCCCCGCAGGGAGCACTGTATCCTGGGAAGTGTAGTCCTGACGCGCCGCCGAAGCTCGCGGTCCCACAAGACCCCGCGGGAGAGTGGCAGGGAGCGCCTCACCGGCCGTGGGTCTCGTGAGCAGCGGGTGCGAGGCCGCCCTCCTCCCACCTGGGCCTCTCGGGGCCACAGGCGGCGGTTTGAGCAAGGCCAGCGGGACGCTCCCGCCGCCGACCCGCCTTAGCCCCACGCTCCAGGCCCGCGTTGGGGTTCTTCAGGTCGCTACTCGGAGCTTACCTGTCCAGGGGCCCCGGGGCCTGAACGAGCAATGGCCTGATGGGGCGGCTGCAAGGGGCCGGGCTGCGGTGAGCAAGGCGCCGGGGGTCTCTGGAGAGGCTGCGAGGGCAAGGCTCCCTACGCAGTCAGCCACCAGGGTGCGATCCAGGGCTGTGCATGGCGGCTCTCTGCTAGGTCTCCCCACCTGAGAAATTGGGACGGCAGCAGTGTGTGCCTCACAGGCTGCTGTCAGGATATTTGCTGATTCACGTGGCACAGTGAACACAGGGCAGGGGACGGAACATAAGCAGTTATTAATAGTTTTCACCTCCATTGCTGCTGGATGTCCCCAGGAAAGGGCAGGGTGAGTGCGGCTAGAGGGATTTCTCCTTCCTGGGAGGATTGGGGAAGGGGAGGGGAGTAGGTCCAACATCCCCCAGATGCCTGCCACTTCCTCAGTAATGTAGCAGATGCTGGCTGCTTTCCCAGAACGAGTGCCATGCTGGGGTTGGTGCAGACCAAGGGACTGATGTCTATAGTGTTGTGGGGCCCCTGGTCACTGAAGTTTAAACCAACCAACCATGAGGCAGGTAGGATGTCCAGATGACTGAGGCTGACCATGCCTTGGGCTCTCAGTGACATTAGATATGATTGAGCTTCCCAGCAGCCAAGGTGAACAGGAAAATATGGTCAGTTATGAGATTAATTTTCCCCCTATTAATGATGAAAGAGTTGGGTTTTTTGTGGGGGAAGGTTTAAGACAGAGTGTCACTATGTCGCCCTTGGTAAAGAGCCGTGGCATCACAGCTCACAGCAACCTCAAACTTTCAGGCTTAAGCGATTCTCTTGCCTCAGACTCCCAGTAGCTGGGACAACAGGCACCCGCCACAACACCCTGCTATTTTTTTATTACAATTGTCGTTGTTTGACAGGCCCGGGCTGGATTCAAACCCACCAGCTCCTGTGGGTAGAGTGGCTGTGGGGTAGAGTGCTGTGGCATCACAGCTCACAGCGACCTCAAACTCTTGGGGGTTAAGCAATTCTCTTACCTCAACCTCCCAGGTAGCTGGGGCTACAGGCACCCATCACAATGCCCTGCTATTTTTTTGTTGTAGTTGTTGTTTAGCAGGCCCAGGCCAGGTTCAAACCCACCAGTCTCTGTGTATGTGGCCAGCACCCTACCAAATGAGCTACGGGTGGCACCGAAAGAGATTCATCTTAATCATAAGGAAAAAACATGGAATTCTTTATAGAGAGCAATACTTTTCCAAGACACAGGCTCTGTGATGGGTGAACACAACACCTCTCGTTTTGATACTGATTCTAATTCTGCCCCCTCACTATGGGCTAGGGCCACAACTCTGAGCCCAGATAAACCAAGCAAGTCTTTGTGGCCAGAATCCCATGGTTTGAGCATGTGTGAAGCCTTTGGGGTCCAGCCATACCAAGGAGACCAGGAGAAGATAGAACCACTCCCCCTTCAGTCACCCTCTGGATGGCTGATAACTAACCAACCAGGGTCCCACAGAACCAGCACAGGAGCTGGCCTTGTGCAGGAACCAGAAGGAACCCCAGAAAACATGGTTTCAAAAATCCAGGCTGCTGGCTTGGTGCCATAGGACAGAGGTTATGGTGCTGGCCACATGCACCAAGGCTGGTAGGTTCGATTCTGGCCTGGACCAGCTAAATAACAATGACAACTGCAACAAAAAAAATAGCCGGGCATTGTGGTGGGCGCCTGTAATCCCAGCTACTCAGGAGGCTAAGGCAAGAGAATTGTTTAAGCCCAAGAGTTGGAGGTTGCTGTGAGCTGTGACGCCACGGCACTCTACCAAGGGCAACATAGTGAGACTCTGTCTCAAAAAAAAAAGATCCAGGCTGCAAGCCTTCAAAGCCAGTTCCCTATCATCTATGCGGACACTGGACATATCCATGGAGGCAGCCCACAGGCCCCTCCAACAGACAGGGTTGTGTTGATTCAACCTAAAGGCAACTCTACCCTCAAGCTGGGAGAGACCTCCAAACACCAAGCTGGAAATCTGAGACGCTGAAAAAGGCTGGGGCACAGAAGTGGCCTCTCCTGGGCAGGAAGCTTGAACTCAGTGAGAGGAGAATGAAGTATGTGTCCAGGTGATCCCAACACAGCTTTGACCCTAGGGTTAAAGTCAGAGAGGGAAAAGGGCCAAGACAGGCTTCGCTGGAGCATCCCCACGCTGTGAGAGGAGTCTGTACAGATTTGTGCAGATTGTAACAGATGCCAGGAGGATGGGGGCTAGATACCAGCACACACATCCCTGATCAAGCTGCTATCATGGAGCCAGCACTGAGGCTGGTCCCTGTGTGACAAGCATAGAGTTCTGCAGAGAGAGCACATGAGATACCTGGAAAATGAGACTGAGGTCCACTCTTGACTCTGCCTGGATCATCTGACCTAGTGAGAGAGCTTTCCATGAGGGATGCTTTTAAACATTTGGCTCAGGCTCGGCGCCTGTGGCTCAGCGGGCTAAGGCACCAGCCACATACACCTGAGCTGGCAGGTTTGAATCCAGCCTGGGCCCGCCAAAC